>PDGT01000064.1:1273590-1303209 GCA_003671415.1 Megathymus violae | reverse complement strand
TGGAAATTAGTAGTAAACAGACCCTAAAACTTATGGCATTTTCTAATGCGATTGACAAAATCAAAATAACCCGGGTAAACGACACTAAAGTGGTCGTCTTGCTTTGGAATATCTTTAAATCCATATAAATATCAGGCTACACACATTGTTACTTCATATTTGTTAACGATTGACACCAATGATTGCCTCTTCTCGAATGCTGTTAAAAATCGAGGATTGTAACTATAGTATAATTTTTTTTTCCGTGCAGTTTGGGTCATAAAAGATAAGCCGGCTAGGGCGGTGAGCGAGTTACGCGGGCGCAACGCCATTTTCGATAAAAACAAATGAGTCATCGAAGGCAGGTGCGCGGCGGCGGTGCGGTATACAAAGGGTGCAAATTTAAACTTAGATATAAGTATTTATATTTATTTTTAATACAACTTGTTATATTCTAAACTTTTGTACTTATAGTTTTTTTAATAAATACATACCCGATAATTAATTTATTTATTTTAAATTATTATTCTTATTTTAATAAATACGTTGTTTTATCTATTTCTCTTTCATTTTTATCACAATCCCACATAATGACAAAACTAAATACACTATCGATAACGCTTATCGACAACAATAATGCGCATCACTATGCCGCCCATAAGGCCCGTGAGTGGGAGAGAGCAAAATACTCGCTTCTTCGCTCCAACGTTTTATGACGCAAACTGCACCGAGAAAAAAAATTATACTATAGGTAATGCAATGAGATCGCGCATACATATCCGTCAAATTAGTCCTAAATTCACTTCCACTCAGTTATCTCTTCACCGTACCAAAAAACTTTAATACTACTTTAATACTGTACGGTCTTTGACCGCACATCGCTGACAGCGCTGTTTACCTGAGCGTGAGTTAGTGCACGTCACGTCGCCGGACGATCGGGTGTGCTCATTATCAATCAATTGATACATTCATTTTAGTTAACATTCAATAAAGTTTTAATTTACACTCAATTTATTTATATTTAAACTATCAACGATGTCCCTCGACATCTATGGTCCTTCGAGTCAGATTATGCAGATGTTTGTTATCTAGATTTGAATGAAGATCTTTTGGAGCGCCTATCTAATAGTTGCACTCCATATATTTTTGGATTACGTAAATATAACCGTATCTCTCCTTTTCGCTATCAATTAACATGGTGTACTAAATGTTTAAGTCATCATAATAAAATACGTCGCTCTTAATCAAACTTTATAATCACTTCTTTGCCGAATAAAAGCGAATTCCTCCGATATTCCTTGATATTTGAGGGTACTCTACTTTGGAACTCCTTACCTGAGCAGATTAGGAGCGCAGGCACTACAAATTTGTTCAAAAGTTTGTGCGTGATCATTATTTGAAATCATAATGAAATCAATTTTCGGGAATATTAATCTTTAGGTCCTAATTTAGAGCCGCATTACACTGAAGAGTATCAGCTCCACACCGACAACACCAATCCAAAATTAACAACCCTCGCAAATACCAACATCGAAACCACCGCAGCCTTGCCCCCGATCGAGAGCTTCAATCAAGGCGAGGGAGGCGCAGTTGGAGCGACGCATGACAAAGGAATGACCACCAACCCCGAGGCGTTCAAGCTCCGCCATCGAAGAGTTCTCCTCCCGGGATCTGGAGGACATCAGGGAATGGCCTGCCAGATTGTCCCCGAAACAGCGGTGTCAAGTTGCTAGGGTTGTGGATTTGGAGAAGAGGGCTCACTCCCCCGACGAGGAAGAGGAAGAGGACCGTTAAGCCAAGAGGCTTCGCTAGGAGCCCTCCCACTCCCCGCCGTCGACGTCAGAACCAGAAGCAGAACCAAAACCCCTCAGTCTGTAACGCGACCAGCCAAGCAGCCAGCTGTGCAGCCAGCCACGCAGCCATTCGCCACGCCGCATCCTCCCTTGAGCGCCGCCCCTGTCGCGCCCCCTAAGAAGGCCAAGTACCCGCCACTGGTGGTGGAAAGCCTTCCGAACTGGGCGCGGCACCTTGCGGTGCTCAGTGACATCATTGGAAGGACCGTGAGCGCGCGCCCTTTTAGGCAGAGCATGCGCTTCACCCCCGTCGACAAGCGCGAGTACCATGCGGTACACAGGTACCTCACTCAGTTCAAAACCACTGAGTCTGTCTCGTGGTTCACCTATACGTTGCTGGGCGAGAAGACCCTCAAGGTGGCAGTACGAGGACTGCCACCTAACATCGACCCCGAGGACATCTTGGAGGCGCTCCGCGACCTGGGACACCAAACCGTGTACGCGCGCCAGGTCCCAACCCACCGCAGCCGGCAGTGTCCAGCAATGGAGGCCGTCCCCCCATGAATTGACCAGTTACTTGGAGGGTCGAGCTTCGTTCGTCCCGTTGGTGCAGGTGGCGGGAATCTCGCGAGGGCGCGGGCGCGGCCACAGGTGCGCGGTGTGTTCGCCACAATATCGAACGCACGCCAATTGCCTGTGGCAATTGTGGGACGAGTGGCGGAACTTCTGGCACCTGTGGCACTTTGTCGGACCTCTCTTGCTTCGCCAGGCCTCCACATGTAACTAACCACCGGATACGATGCCGCGACGAACGAAAGGGCCCTCAAAAGAAGACCGGCTCATCTCAACGGGCCGCGGATGAGACTCACGTAAAGAGACATAACCTCGATTGGTAGAACCCGCCAATGAGGGAGGCGAACAATATTACTTATTTAACAGGCGCTCACTTTGCGGCTAACACTCGTAGAGTCTACTACCCTGATGATGCCCTGTCTCGGAGCGAAACACGTGTTGGTGACGGTATGTATGTTGGTATATACTTTTATTTATCATAAATGCATGTTTTCCTTCGTGGGAGGGAGGGAGGTTCTATGCATATATATCAGAATTATATACGTAGTATAGAAGTATAGTATATATTGCGGATTTTTGCAAAGTAAATTAACACTAATTTAATAACAGTACACGAGTGCAAAAAAGTTCCGCTAAATAAATATCTGCTCCGAGTGAAATCGGACATTTCAGATTTGATTTATTCAGATTCAGATTCAGATTTGTATACCTTCCCGTTAAAAACAGGTGGGAGGCTGCGTAGAAAATAATACCGCGGAAATAGGATTAGGTTGTGACTCATGCTGTGTACATACCTACCTGTTTATACATGAAGACAACCAGAAAATACCATTACAATTAATTTGATTCCGTCAGCGTTGTTTCCATTAAGATTTACGACATTTTAATATCTAATAAATATTATATTCACAAAGCTCAGTTGAAACGTAAAAATTGGAATCTTACTGATCAATTTGCTTGTGTTTAAAATATTTTTCACGGGTAGGTTTATCATTTTTTATTATGTTTATGGAAGTGATTAGTAAAATAATCGGTCGTCACATAGATTTTTGCATCTCCTTCAAGGTACCGAGTAAGGCATGCGTTCTAATTTTATCCTGGCGGCTCCCTAGTAACTTAAACCATGAGATTTTCCATTCAAAATATATGTATAGTTTCAGAATTGTCTAAATTTTTTGAAAACTTTTAAAAGCGATTTTTTACACACATATCACCATCATGTGTGTCTACTCGTAATTTAATTTTGATTTTTTTTTCTTAATTATGTTGCATATTTTTTTATTGATATAAAAATAAAACTTTGGTATAAATTTATTCATCGGTTAAAGTCGATAAAATTATGATGTTACAAATTTATATTTTAATTTATTTAATAATATAGAGAAATATGTTTGTGTGCGTCCGTGTTTAAAATATTTACTAATTATTCCCATTATGTACACCCTTAACTTTGCGTTTCAAAGAACTCTTAGTATGGTGAAAAATATCAATAATATTGAACGATTTATTATAATGAGGCATAAGATGCGCGAAAATAATGCATAGGATGTAACAGTAGCGAAAGTGTAAATACTTTAAAAAAATTTGCCGCCCGTTCCCCAAGCTTTGGGGATCGGTTATAATATTTAGGGTTTCACACGGCGCTACAATATTCAAGAGTACTTCTTATGTATGAGAAGTAAAGTACTCGGAGACATCCAATGTCTGGAAAAGGTCAAATCGTAACATAGAACCATATTTTTTATATGCTTTAGTTACTATTGTATCAATGTAATCAAAATGTTAATTTTGAATCTGTTTTAATTCCTAAATCCGCTAAATTATTCATTTTACTTCCTGTTATTTAATGTTTGGCTTTTTCGATGGTGCAGTACTTATAAATATATAACACAAAAGTGCTCGAAACTTCCGATAGTGCTCATTCACACGATGACACTGGTCCCCAACAGACAACACCTTCAGAGTTGACTTCTGAGCGCAGTTCCCTAGGGAGCGCTGCTAGCGCCCCTCTACCCCAAGAAGGGGTCGCACGATGAAGGCTTAGAGGCCGCAACTCCAAACAAAGCCAAGTGCGCTTTAGTGGGTAGGCACCTAGGTCTATCGGGAGTCCCACATAACCAGCGCAGCCGGATGCGTTGGTACGCATGAGCATTCACCACCTCCCTCCCGCGTTTCCCCGGAGGACAGCACTTTCTCCTAGCTTGATCTCAACAAAATTAAACTAAACTAAGTCTGACAGTTTGTTTGAATGTATTAATATACTTAATGTATTAATATTAATGATGTATAGGTAAAATTAAAAACAAAAAAAACAAAAAACCAGATGAAGTAGTAAGAGCGAGTGGGGTACTAGTAGTGTTTCTATACGTAAATAGTTGAAAGAACGAAGTGGGGTAAGTGGACAATGGACTTTCATAACAACTTTGGCCGTATTGGGGCGGCGCACAATACGGGGAGTATTCCAGAAGCCGGCCTGCTTGGTGGTAAGGCTTCGCGTAAGGTCCATATTATCAGTATCATTATTAAGTCATTGATATTATTATCTTTCCGGGAAGCCTACCTGGCTAGCTACCACCCTTTTGCTTGAGTTAGCCACCAAAAGATTCGTCGTGTTCTGGCTGGGCGCTTGAAATTCAGTACTTTCTTTCTTACCGGGCAAGAAATGAGAAGAAATCTCATTTCTTAGATAAAACGCATCAGTGATACCGTTGGTCTTGCTGATGTCCATGGGCGACGGTGACCACTTACAATCAGGTGGCTCGTCTGCTCGTTTGTCAGCTATTAACATAGAAAATGTTGTTCACCAAAAAGGAAATGGCTTTGTATCTGGCTTCTTATCGTGTTTTGGGATAGCTGTCCAACACAGCTACTGAAATTCTTTAAAAACTTTTTACAGGTCAGTTGAGAAAGTGTTGTTAGCAAACTGACCAGGTATAAAATCTTAACATTACGCTTGCTCAGTGACCTATAACAGTCCACTGTTATAGTGGTGTCCACACCAAGCCAGTGCCTCTCAGCAAGATGCGGCAGGAAATGGGGGATAAACTCGCACTCAAGGAAGAATGGAAAACCTTATATCCTCGAATGGCCGTAGGAGCCCTACGTTACTAGTGACTTTAACCCGTTGCCGGTTCACTATATGGGACGAGATTCTTCTCAGAATTGCAGAGTACTGTGAAAGTTGGATGGACTAACCCATAATAAATAATAAGAACCTACCGATAAGCCATGTTGGAGGCCTTACGGCGACACATGAACTTCCAGCAATTGGGATAAACACACACCAACACAAACACTTGGGTTTTATACCAACTATTGAAGTTCATGTGTGGCCGTAAGGCCTCCAACATGGCTTATCGGTAGGTTGTAACAATATATACAGTGAAAAATGCTTTATGTACTCTATGAAGCGCACCTGAAATATTTTTAATAGCGGTTATCTATCTAAATAATTTTGTATCCCTCATAATGAGCCCATTCTTTTGATATTTAGTTTTTATTTTTATTTTGATATTATTTTTTATGCTCACATAATGTATACGACTTTTAATGTACACTCCAAAGATAACTTAATAGCTTACTTGAGCCAATATTTGTTTTACGATAAATTTACGATTTAGTAGTCCAGTGCTTTTAATTTTGAAAGTTATAGTTCTTGTTGAGGGTCGAGGAGTTCCAGATTCAATGCCCGACCGCAGCCCATGTTAGTACTTGTTTAGGCTTGAAGGTGTTTGTGATCTTTGTGTCATCCACAAAAACAGGAATCCCAGTGTGTGTCCTAGTATGTGTGTGAGTGAGCGACGCTGTTCATTTAATACCCAATATATCAAAGGTTATGGTATAAAATAATAGTAGTTCGCTACTGTACTTGGACATCATCTACGTATTGGTGTTTCAGTGCACTCCATTCCACTCCATTGTGCACTGTGGTTTTTCTTTGACAACGTGAAGGGTAAAGGACGTCACGTTGTCTGGTGACATGTAATATAAATATGTGTGAATACAAACATGATCATGTATGCACAAAGTAAATTCAAATTGGCAATCTATACTAATATAGTATTGCATAGAGAGCTGACGTATTTTATGAGCGATCGATGAGACGGCTGTGTTTCATTATTAATTTGACAATGATACGTTTAATGTCTTTACAATTGTAATATAAGATAATACTCAAAAGGAGTCTAATAAAACGATTGATTAATATAGTCTTCAATAGTTAAAACCTTGTAATTAACCCCGTACTAATATGTCACGTCATCCAGATAATTCTACGACCAAGTCCATGATAACCCACGTGAAGAGTTGAGAGTATATGTCCATTCAACCAGACGGAAGAAATCAGCTAGTCACAGCCAACTTCTTCCATTGACAACTATTACAAAAAACCGATACTATGGCTTAAATGACTTTTTTAATGATAAATTCATTTCAATTTGACATAAATATTTTGTTATTTCATTATTTTCCCATATAACATATTTCTGTGCTATCAATCATTACTATTACATACTAGATCTATTATTCCATTTATAATTGACACTAACATTGACATTGTAATTTTCAATTGGATGTAATGATAATGGAAATTTGACAATTGAAGCAATTATCAAGATATTAAGTTAGTATCAATTTACTTTGCAACAATCCGCAAACACAATGTATGATGGTATATACTTCTATACGTGCACAGAACCTCCCTCCCTCCCACGAAGTAAAACAAACATTTATGATAAATACAAGTATATACTAGCATACATACCGTCGCCAACACGGGTTTCGCTCCGAAACAGAGCATCACCAGGGTGAGTAGACTCTAGGAGTGTTGACCGCAAAGTCTCAAGATGATAAATGCAGCTTAGTTATTAATAATGAATATTTGTACACTGGTGTAATCAGTAAAGTATGTTGGAGACCTTAGAATAACATCAAATATGTACACATGCTGGAACAAATAAATAAATTCACTCATTGAATCACTAAGAACCTATGTATTTCGTCGACAGATGAAGCACGTCCTAACAAAAAATGTTTTTCAGTCTTGCGTCACATTTCGAAGTGGAATCTATTTCTGTACATACTATAAAAACCAACCCTTATAAGATCGAGGTTTCGTTGCTTTCCCTCAGAACTGCGGTGCTGAGTAAGTAAGCGTTTTCACCACACTGTTCTCGTCGCATCTAAACGTTGACCAATAATAAAAAAATACTTTAAATTCCTCCTCAAATATTATTCACAACACTAATTTATTCATGGATCCAGATTAAAATATACTTATTACTTCGCGATGAGCATGCTCTCTGATTTGGTAATGTATTGCAAATATCGAACACTGAATGTTCATAGCCTCAATAATATTACCATAAAAAGGCCCACGTATGTACACATACGAGGTTTGAACCAACCTTTCCTGGTCGTGCTGCGCTTGTTATATGTATATTTTAAATATAAGCACTACAGGAATCTTGAGAGTGATTGAGGTTTTGAAGCTTTTGACGTATGTTCAATTTTATATCGTTTGATGCCTTTAAACCACTCCCGTATCGAAGTACTTAAGGTAGATAAATTATGGCTTTTTCAAATAAACTAAGTTGAATTCCTCACAGACAGACAACAGGCAGTGATTTGGACGTCAGTTTCCTATGTGGACTTAGATGCTTCTTGCATGAACCCCAAACTTTTTGAAATTGAAAAACCATAATAAAAAAAATTACCTTAAGAGTGATCACGCACCCAACAACAAGAGGGGCTTTCCAACGGTCATCGATTCCTCGTATTATTTAACCATTGTCACTTCAGTTGGCTAACATCATGACTCGAAAAATAAGATTTTATCAGCCGCATTCGAATCCTATCAGGGAATCGAGAAAAAACCTAGGCGTATTCTGAATACATAATATGTTTTTTGGCTGTGTGTACTTACGCCAATGGCATATATAAAAAAGTAGAAAACAATTTGATTTTGATCAGACTCCAGTTCTTCAATTTTGTTCAATTTATAGGATACGACAGGAGGGTGGTTTCAAAAACGTTATTCAAATCATTAGTAAATGAAATAAAAAAATTAATAATGTCAGTTCACTTTTTAAACATAGACACGGTGGCGGAATTTGATTAAGAAGAGATTAATCGATTAAAAATAAGAACTCTGTAATTAAAATAAAACCAAAAATTTATGATCGAATACGTTCAATAACATATTTACACACGTTCAATAACACACACAACGTCTGTGCCTGTGAAAACTGATGTTTTATTTATATCTGAGTTAATATTTTACGCACACACTTTCTACGTTTATGTTGAGAAAAGGACATCTGAAGAAAATCTCGTAAAACATTATCGATATTTCATAACATACTATAAATGGATACCGATTTATGGTCGTTTGTTTTGATAAAGTTAACTGTACGTATTTCAGACAAGTAACTTTTAAGCGCATATAAATGATCAATATCAGTCCCAAAATGGATTGAAGAGATAATCCATATTGCAACCACCTCAAAGGCTATTGAGGGTAGATAATTAATGCGTTTGTTTCTCATATCAAACGTAATGTCAGAGTACGAATAAACAAGGCATGGGGCGTGCACTTTGATGGAAATTAAATGACTAGTTAAATATCAACTGTACCGTGGCTTGTGTCAATGCGAAATGACAATGTGTTTGGTATTAAGTATTATAACAATTTTTAGGATTTTGTACATCTGACGAAACAACTTAAGGATGACAAATGGATTTGCGTCAGATGTGCGATTTAGCGGAATGATTGTTTACAATTTGAAGTATCGCCTGAAACCTGGTAAATGCTTTGATAGACAAATGGCATTTACGGATAAAGCTCGGAATTGTACACAGAACTTAAGACTTTTGTAATATAAAAAAAAAAAACCTTAAAGCCCGCGCGCGATCATTTTACCGTCAGCATCGCGTTTAACCTAATAGAACGTGGGATATTTATGGGATTTAAAGCAGGAATTAATTATGAATAATTTGTCTTAATTTGTTTTCATTCTAATTTTTTTTTAAATAAAGGCTTGAAGACTAAGAACGACAAATTAATTCAAATAAGGTAACTCGAATTTTCTTTGAATTAAAATGAATGAATAAGTCAAAATGTTCTTGTACAGATCGAGCTAGTTCTATCTGTCATTTATCTACCAGCCTATCAAAGTACACTCCTGGACGTAAGCACACACTAATTGGCACACCTCGTACAGGTCCCAGGATCTCATCTTCAATCAATGCCGTTCAAGTAATCAATCCACATGATCAGTGGACGACCTTTTCTGCTTTTACCATGGCGTAGTTACTTATTCCTTTTTTTACCTTTTTTTTGCTATCTCTATCTCTCTCTCTAAGAGACGTTGAATTCACCACTAGATAAAGTAATTCTCGAAGAACATTTTGGTTATTAGTTTCAGTATGAAAAAGTTATAAAACTTCTGAAACAGTCGAAGGACAGTAGTTTCGGGTGCAATTACTATTTGGAAATATACGGATCTACTTTCCGGCACCGAAGTGAACTCACCCAGAGTTACTATATTATTATATTGAGATGATGTTCATTACACATATGTATATAATCACTTCTGCTACAGTGATTGTGTAAGTTAAGAAGGACTTGATCGATTCCATCAATGTTTACAAAATATATTTGCATCAAACAATGCTTAGCAGCCACGTATCCGACGGACGGTGGAAGTCGAACAAATAGGTAAATATAAATTTATTGGTCGAAAGATTGACACCTGTATTAATCAATAGAGTGCGGATTTTAAGAGTTTTGTAATATATGCGATAAGTAATCAAACCACGGCGCCTGTTTGTAGAATTTTTTTTACCATTTGAGAGGTACATTATTCTAGATCGATATAAATATATTTAATTGTTTAACCAGAATTGTGTATATATATATAAATAAAATGTTAAAAACGTGTCGGACCAGTCGGTAGTGACCTTGCCTGCCGAGCGGGAGGTCCCGGGTTCGATTCTTGGCCGGGGCAGACTTTTATGTGACAGATAAATGTTTGTTCTCCGGTCGTGGGTGTTTGTGATGTCATATTTGTGTATGTCCATGCCGCCCACAACACAGGGAATCCTAGTGCGGGGTGTGTGTGTGTGAACGTTTTATTGTGTACTTATTTATTTATGCCATAAGTACTCTATCTGGACTAGGAATGTTATGGATATGAAATTTCGAATCCGGATTCGGATATATGAATAATATTTTACAGGTTTCGGTTACGGTTATGGATATGAAATTATTTCGGATTATCTGATTGTTTCGGATAATTTTGGTTACGGATATTAGATGATTTACGACTTGGAAAATAAATATAATGTATTTACAGAGTTTGACTTTGTTTTTAGGTTTTATGTGGTATTATAATCACAGAAAAAACAAATTAAGTAATAAAATATGTCTAAAATGAGAAAGACGCGGCTAATGTATCGACTCGATCGGCGTGAACCCGTCATATAGTGCTTTATTTAGACTCTGCCTCTATCCGAAATTATCCGAAACTTTTTATCGGTTTCAGTTACGGTTTCGGATATATTTTTATTTCGGATATCCGATAGTTTCGGTTACGGTTACGGAGCTCCAAAACATCCCTGATCTGCACTGCAGGAACTTGGGATATTTTAGTATAGAGTTCACTAAGTATGTGTAATCATGTTAGTATTTAAGCAATACTGTTCATTATATTAGGACACAATATATTCGGTCGTGAATCATATCACTTCTTTTATTTCGCCTCGATCTCTCATCCTTACAATAAGTTTCATGCCTATGTCCATTCGTAAATAACTAGTTGTAAATAACTTCTAGGTGGAAGCAACAAAATCTTAAGCAGTACTTGAATACGGCAACTTTGATATTTAATTGAGATCATCAAAAGGACTTTTCCTTTTTACAGTTTATGTTTTATTTATAAAATTAGCTGTAGGTAATGAACGAAATGGAAGGTAACGGATTTATTTATAGTTACGTTATTTTAATTTCCAAAGCCAAATGTTAAAATATCTACTAAAAAAGTGAACGATACATTAGCGGCTGAGGACCATCCCTTAGTTTCTATAGATTCCGGTAATACAAAGATTCAGTTTGGTTTTTCAAGAAGTTGGCATACCTTGTCACCCCAGCCTATGTTTATTAGGCTAATGAGCTGTAGAAACAATCTGTGCGATTATAGTTTTTGAAATTTAAAATTAGAACGATTTATCCTTGATAATATGACATTAGTTTTCGGAGGGAAAATAGTAGTGTTGCCCGTATTAAATAGTAAAGGTATGCGTAATATACGTGCGTATTTAATATAGTATTATTGAGAAGCGTTATAAATAGCAATTATAAATAGCGTTATAAATAGCGTTATAATATAGCAATTATATTAATAATAAATAGTGTTACTTATGAGTTTTCTATTAATAACAGAGATACAATTTAATAACGGGTTTGAAAAAAACTTTCAATAATTTTTTGTCTATAATTAGAGGTCAGGCTAGTTAGAACTGACACTATTAAAGTAGATTTTTTTAGTAAACAAGTTTACAGTATCAATAATTTTGATATTATAAAACCTGCATTTAAAATTATTCGTTATTATTATAATTAGTTAACAAATACGAGGCTTTATCAAGTTAATAGCTTTCAACGTAGCTGAATACTTGATGGTAATTTGTCACTGCTGTCCACGCATGTCAGTAACACGACAGTCACCATTGACCAGTTGCAAAACTACGCCGCTTGTTACACGCAGTATTTCACGATTGATACTAAAAGAAAAGGTGATAGATATCCAGGGAAATTAAAAAAAAGCAGGAGTAGATTTCTAGAGTAATTAAATTGAGTGGTAGAGAACGCAGTGAGTTCCAACGGGAAGAATCATTGGCCATAGCCTCGTTCGTTGTTCAGCCGGGCTCACCGTGAGCAGGGGGGGTTGTCTTGGACTGACAGATTGTAAACCTAGATAGATATAATCCTTAATATCTTAAAAGTCCAATTTAATTAGTAAAACTTCATCGGACAACTGGAATTAAAAGTTGATGTGAAATAATCTATACTAATAATAAAGTTCTTAACTGATCGATTTCTGTACATGAACGATATACAAGGAAAAATATTATTAGGGGCCCTTATTAACGCAATAGAACCCAAAACAATAGTTAGAATTTTTGTCTGTTTGTCTGTGCGTTTGTTCCCGCTAATCTTAGAAACGGCTTAACCGATTTCGTTCTGGTTTTCACTGATGTGTTGCAGTAGGCATCACTTGATACTTAAAGTTTGTTTCATTGCAATCCGTCCGTAAATAAAACAGTTATGTATTAACGTATGTATTTCTAATTGGCAGAACGAGAAAAACCGAGAAAAATGCAGATGTTATCTTTAAGCGTAAGATAGTTTTTTCCGAAACGAAGCGCGGGCATTTGCTAGTTTTAATATAGTAAAAAGTATAGTAATATCGATTACTGTGTTCACAACCTACAAGCATTGTTGAATAGTGAGAAAGTGTTGCCAGCTTCTTGAGTAGTGCATCGCAAAGGCCTAGTTACATACAATAAAAGATTTTCAGGAAATATATCATCATATTAACACACACGGCCCGGTACCGTATCTCACGCTTACGTTTGCCATTCAACACATGCGGGTGGTCACCGAGAGGAACAAAGGCCAGTGTTATATCTTTTATCTTCAGTCACAGCCATTCAGTCATTTAGTAGTTGTGGGGATTTAATATAATTAATCTTTAACAATGATACAGTGTCGTAATATTACGTATATTTTCGCATGGAAAAACCTTACTGTTTTATTTTTAAACAATGATGTTTTAAATATGTTAGTTTAAACATTTAATTACGTCCCTCGTTTGAGTCATCTCCGGACAAATGTGGTTCAGATGCCCATTGCAAAATAAATAAATATAGAATCCACTATACAAAACTTGTTCGTTCTGTGTTATTAAATACGAAATTAATACTTTTCAATACAATACATACAATAATACAAATCTCAAATAATTAAGAACTCACTTTGCTTATTAAAGTTTGTATTGTATTTGATTTCTTTATCTTCATAGATTTCTAGTAAGCCCTCGTTTAGAAATCGTACCGCGCCAAAACATCGTTATTTATTTTTGTCAGGCGCTTTATTTTATTCTTGTATCTATCGGTATATAACACAATATACTTTATTAGAACCGTGATTATCTCTTGCAATAACTACAAAGGACACTTTCAACATTATTTGTTCATATCTTCACAGAACTTCTACATTTTATAATACCACAGATAAAGATCCGTTTTATAAGATACAAACTATCCAATTAGTAATACTTATATATATGATATTCTTTGCAACTATCCTTGAACAGAATGTATAACAGTGTAAGCTTTTGCGTAAATCATGTCTAAAAGTGTGTACCGATTTTGAATATGCAAATGACTGTATATGGGCTCAAATTTACAAAAACTTATAGCTGGATTAATAATTTCGATATACAAGTTAGTGTCGGCTAGTTTCAGTGGAATTTGCAAGAATCCTTTTAGAGCAGATGTTGAAGTTAGAGTTTTTAGTTATTATTTTAGCTGTTTCGACTGAGCGTTGCTGAATCGTTTGACAAAGAGTTTTGTTTACTAATTATAAAAAAATCCTATATCCGTGCAGAGAAAAGTTAAAATTAAATATATATTTATACTAATAATAAAATTCTAACTGATCGCTATCTGTACATGAACGATATATGAGAAGAAACATTATAACGGGTTTGTATTAACAAAATAGAATCCAAAACAATAGTTGTTACAATTTTTGTCTGTTCGTCTGTGCGTTTGGTCGCGCTAATCTCAGAAACGGCTTAACCGATTTCGTTTCGGTTTTCTCTAATGTATTGAATCATTTAATACTTTAAGTTGGTTTCATTGCAATCCGTCCATAAATAATAAAGTTATAAATTAATTTAAAATAATGCGGGTGCTATTTCTTAGCGTAAGGCGTAGTTTTTCCGAAGCGAAACGAGGGCAGTTATAAAAAATATTAAATTATATTATAAAAAAATATTATTATTATTCTTTTTTTATTTATATTTGGTTAAAGCTAAACTTTTGCGGAGTAGTTGTAATTATTGAAATAAATTATAAGACTAAATAAATTTGCGCTGTCTGTGCTCCTTTTTTTGTTTATATTTACAAAAAAAAAAACAAGTTTATGTTTTAAAGTCATCTGTTACTATAATTTTTGGCGTAACAAAATTATAGTCATATATGTCAATAAACAGGACGGGTCGCCTAATGGTATTGGTGTCCAGTAGACGTCACCCTGAGCGTCCGTAAACAAAAGACATCACGGCAGCGTTGCGGCGTAACAACGAACAGTTTCTGTTTATGCGATTGTTTTTTTGTTCCATTTATTATACTCATATGCCGTATATGCTACTGTTAAGATGGTTTCCTAACTTAACTTATTTCGTGTTTTTTTTTTTAAATACATCCCTTATTTTTACATGGTCATGTAAAGATTGTAAATAAAATATTAAAGTATACTTTAGCAAATATTGAGAATTCTTATATTAAATCAATAAATCTCTATTATTTACCTTTTACTACTTTTGTAAACGCAAAACATGTGATTGTTTTCTGAACGAATACCTAAAATATACTTTGAACATTTTTTAAATTCATTGCCAACTTTTTTAACTCTACAACCGTAGTTTTCTTCATACACTTCAACATGACTGAATTTAATCACTGCTGGACTAAAGTACGTTTATAAATTGCATTTAAATGACACGAAAGATCATGTGTGCTGGTACAAACACAGCGCAGGTGGAAATATAACATATAAAAAAAAGCATAGATATTTTAAACGGTTATCCTCTCCAACGCAAACTATAAAAGTTTCCTATGTGACCAGAGGACAATAAAAAAATAGATGTAATATAAATTACATTAGATTACAAATATACGTGAGTGACCAATAATGACGAACGGCGAAGTTTTCATCACAAAACCGCACGACTCCCTGAATTAGTACGCAAGAACGCTACGGTGAAACTTTTAAAAACCACTTTACACATTTCTCGAGTGTAAAAAACTTTTTTAATACTTTGTTAATCTGCAAAAATATAATTTTCACGATAAATAAGAGTTTAATAAAATTGCAACGTAATTAAAAAGTGAAATCGCTTACTTGAATCTCTCCTGTGGAAGCTCGTACTCTGAAGCTCAGCAACTTCCCGAGGAGTGTCAACGTGGCATGCTCTGCACACCTAAACACCGACTGTGCGTTTCGAGGGCTTGATACGGTATTTATAAGCGCCACCCATGGGCGGGCGGGGGCTGAGCTGGACCCGACCGCCCAAGCGATATTGCGATTCCGTACGTGGACGTCAGAGAAGCTTTTTATGGTACGATATGGCAGAGTGGAATAAAAACGTCAATATCAATATTTTCAGAGCGTATCGTAACTGGGTTAGAAACGAAAAAAGATTTACATGAAAATGTCGTCAAATATTATGTGGCTAATTTACTGGCAGCCAACGCATCGACGACTTCTCGTGGTATTATTGTATTTACTAGCGGCCCGCCCCGGCGTCGCACGGATGTACTTGATCAAAAGTTTCGCAGCGTATGCCATGAAAGAAACTTTTAAGCAAATTTATTTACACCTTGGTTCACGTTACTGAAGTTTAGTAAGGATCCCTTATTTTTTCTAGTAATAAATATAGCCTATGTTACTCTGGGATAATGTAGCGTTCTAATAGTGAAAGAATTTTTAAAATCGGTCCAGTATTTTTTGAGTTTATTCGTTACAAATATATAAAAATATAAAACTTTCCTCTTTATAATATTAGTGGATGTACATGTGGATGAGCGAATGTGTTCCTTACTTTAAATTGTTATCAATTTTTAGTAAAATTATCATTTATTGTTCTATTTTGAGGTCTATTATCGAAGAGAAGAAACTGAATATATAACTCGTCTGCATAATTCTTAATTATTTATTAAGTTCAGCAACGGTAGTTACATTTTTTTTAAACTCTATGATAATACTAGCCATGCAAATAAGCAATAAATGCACTACCACTTAAAGGTAAACATCACATGTTACATTGAAGCAAACGGATAGGTATATATAGCATTTGTAAACACAGTTGTAGGATACTCATAAGTCTATAACTAAAATTAGCAGATTATAATTTAATTTGATTCGGAACACATCACTCACTACGTAAATTAAATAGTAAAATTCAAAGACAAAATAAAAGGCACATTAAAGTAAATATATATACATAAAGAGTAAAAAGTGTGGGTATAAACCGACATAAGTACACAGTAAGTTTAGGGCCTTGGCGGAATATCCTTTACCTATTGTATATTCGCAACCGTATGGAAATCAATTTACTTAGTTAGGTAATCACGTATCTATTTTGGGACTATATTGTAAAACATACACCGAGCCCCATTAAAATCAAATCACCGTGTGTAGGCGACACGAATACGTAACCAAAGTGTACTTATATTTGTTATTTGAGTATTTTTTATTTCATCGTAAACATATTATGTCACTGGTAACTTTTATTGATAAGCTGTGATGTCAGAAGCACGAGATACTTAATTATGTGGTCCTAAAGTTCAAGCTGCTGCATATAACTGGTCACAATGGATCGTGTATGGAACAACAATTTTATTAGCACTATTCTGTTAGATCTGTATTTTCTGTAGCGTATGTTAGCTAATATCTAGCTAATCGAAATTCAAAATGTGAATGATAGGTTCGTAGTTTAAACTTTTATTTTCAGGACACCGGGGGCCAAATTCGAGTTGTAAATGGATTTGTCAAATTATATGCTATAATATAATAAATGAATTATCAATGATCGATGAAGGAAAACATTAAAAGAGATTTTTATACCCCATTCTACCAGAAGAGATCCACTTTCCGAGATTAAAAGCACTCTTTATAATGGCGTATAATATAAGTTACAACCATCTAAGTCTGTCCAGTGAAATTCACGTGACGTCCACGTACATAGTCAGACAGCCTGTCTCTGTAAATAGACAAAAATTTGTCAACTTGCATAAAAGTTGTGAAAATATATATTTTGGCCTCTACATCGATGACAAAGCGTACCTAATATGAAGATGTACAAACACATTTTTTCGCCGTACAGATTATTTTACTGATATAAACCCAACTGTCATTAGATATGGGTTGTTTATTTGCCATAGACACTTTCACGAACCAGTCAACGCTTGCAGCTTGGTGTGACGTTCAGACTTTCTGTGGACTCACTTAAGTATAGTGTTATGTCGACATACGTGAGGTTTTATCAATGTATCGGATTGAAAGCATTAAGTTCCCATGAATAAGTAGAACGCGTATCCATATACGCGTATCCATATACGCGTTCTACTTATTTACGACTTTATTTCTGTTTTTTTCTACGAACAAAAATATACGAACACACCGAATGAAGTAAAAGAGAAATTAGCGACGTGTTCCGGGTTCGATTTTTGGATGGAGCAAACATTTATATGACAGATAAATACGATCAAGAATGATTGCGATGTCTAATCTATATGTCTGTCCATGCTACCCGCGACGGAGGAAATCTTAGTGCGGGGGTGAAGTGTGTGAACTTTTATGCTCAAAGAAGCAGAGGGCTTTGTGATGGTAAGTGATTATCAACGCCCATGCACACTTGGCAACAGCGGCGGCGTGTCCGTGTCCAGGAACAAGCGATAAATCTCGTTTGTAAAACGCCTCTATTTGGGTGGCGTGGACACACATTTAAACATCACAAACACGTACGACCCTCGAATAAACAATTAACCGCCACGCAAATCGCGCACTCAGTCGCGAGTGCAGTCCGGGACCCGTCGCCCGGCAGACACGGGCACATCCGACCGAGATGCGAGCTTGACTTACTGTTAATTGGTTGTCCAGTATACATAATTAACGATAAACACTTGGATATTAATATGCCATAAATATATCGTTTTAAAATATATAACTCGTCGACACGAAAGAAAAATAGACATAAAATATCTGTATATTAGTAAATTTATCGCGTATTTAATGATGTACAGAAATACTTTCTTCCATAAAGGATCTGTCAAATTCGTTGGAACTCTTACAAATCTAACAAGTTACACAATTGATCTTTACGTATGTTGTATTGCATACGAAATTACATTTATCAACGAGACACCTTCATTTTCCGTAAACGCAATGAGAATCTAGGATTGTTTACAGATAAAAAAAACTCTGAGCTGTAAAAAAAGATAATTACGTTTTTCTACAGTATTCGAAGTAAAATATTCATTCAATTCCAGCGCTAATTACTAGACAGTTATGCGAACACCTAATGAAGTTATGAATAAGGTTGGAAAACAAGACATTTTACTACTAACGAGATTAAGATGTCTTTTATTTTAATATCAGTTAGGTCTGATTAAAACATATTTGTTAATTCAAAACAGAATCTTTTTATACAGGATATTAAATATGCAAATATGCATTAGCTTATTTGCATATTGGTAATGTAATCATAATTTAGTATTTTAAGTAACATAATTCACAATTGAACAGGGAAAAAAGCGAACAAGTCAGCTAGTGCGTATTTAACACAGCCATCCGTGGATATGTACGACGCCAGGTACGACTTATAGGTTTCAGGTCAAGGAAGCAATCTACTGTTTAGTAATCCTACGTCGAAGTGTCGTGGGAATACCTTTGGTAAAATTTCGATCCACAATTTACACGTGACTAATAAGAAGTGGAACGTAAATCGTACTGTGCGTAACGCCATGTATTCCAATGGCGTTTAGAGCACCTGTTGTGTACTTCTTCAGGAAATCCAGGCCGTTATCAGATACTAATCCGAAGACAATATACTATATACTTTTGTTATATATGTGTCTTTTATAGGATGTATCACGCTTGTATCTCGGCAAAAGGAGCATAGACCATCCGTCGTCAAGACAGGCTGAGGACTTCAAGAAAACACCGGCAATCAACAAGGCTCTGACTGGTTATTTACGTAAGTTAGCGTGGATTTTTAAAAGCTGATGGACGGTATAGAGGTAAAAAGAAACTACACGAAGGAACATTTACACCTAAGAGTTGTTCCTAATATTTGGGGGTGTCTGAAGTCAAACCTTAGTTCGCCACCGAATTATTTACAAGTCGAAATGGTTATCGCATGTTACAAAAGGGTTTTGTGATATACAATAAAAGCAGGTAATGTCTAAATTAATTATCTGTATACTTTATTATGTAAAGACGACCCATCAGCATAGCTGATTGTGAACCATCTTGCCAAGGAGTCTCGGATACGATTCCCGGGTGGGGCGAACGTTTATGTGACAGACGAATGTCAGGTTAGGTGAGGTTGTGGATCTGGTGAGGGTCTGCGCGTGTGTTAACGTTTTTTATTAGTTATTTATGTTCGTAAATAAATAATATCTACGTATCGATTTCAATTCAAAACGGCCTTTAGAGGATAATTTTTTTACAGAAAATAATAACGCAATTATCATAATCATAACAAAGGTATTTTGGCGAAATTATCTGTTAGATAATTTATAGCGTTTAGATAAGAACTCATGATCGTATTTCATAATAAGCTTATTATTAACCAAAATGTTATCGCAGTTTTTACTACTTTGAACGTTGCTCGGTAGGATGATAATGTGTGATAAATCCATTATCAAATGGTTCAGGGAAGGAAAACATAATGAAGCAACCTGCACGTGAGTTTCCTTCATAGTGTTTACAAAGGTGTATGAAGGTTGCCGATACGCATTTTGGGTGAGAGGCGATCTAACCCCAACAGTGGAGCGATTATGGGTTGTCATGATGAATAGATGAAGCCTCAACTTGTCTTTTATTACGTATAACTAGGTGATGAGAACCTTCGTGCTCAGCAGGTCACCGAGTCATTCAGATTTTAAGGATATCTTCGATCACACATCAGTACAATTTAAATAATTAAACGACATCCATCCCATTGCCCCAAGTCCCTTTAGCAGTAGGGACCCACGGTCAGCAGTGTGCGACTAATACACTGTAGTCGTAGTCGATTAATAAACTATCTGAACTCACGTGTTTGAGGTGGATAACTCAATAACATAAAGTAAAAGAACTGAGTTATATTTATCTTTATACAAGTACTCACTTGTAACGATAAGCGAAATTCACTATGTTCCAGTAATTCCACGTGTTTATGAGACAATACATCAAACGCATTCCGAATATCACTAGCCACTCACAGTATCTATATTAATAATGGAATTACGGCGAAATCGTGTCTGTGAGTCAGGTATATTTTGAAAATTGTTTGCTTTGTTGCGTACGTAGAAATAAACTCAACACATTTATTTATCTTTTACTTTCATATTTATCATGAATTTACTCGTAATATTACCGGTGGTTTTGCATTAAATACAAAAGATATCGCTTAAAATATGTATTAATATTGAAATTACGTTACTTATGTACGTATTCCATGTCCTTGACACTTGTAGCTTTTTAGAAATTTTTTACGAGATAAAAGATAAGGACATGGCATAACTAGTTTAGTTATATGTTGTTAATATGAGGCACATGCGGGAAGCGGTTGGATTTTAAAATATATTAATATATTAGCTGATGCCCGGTGCGCTTCGTATCAACTAAAAAAATCTACCATTTTTTATATGTAAATAAAAAACATTTTTTATTGTTTATGATTTTTGTTATTCTAAAGCAATTGGGTATACAATATTTTTTGGTTTTACCGTCTTGAGTAAAATGTTAAACAAAATAAGTGTAAGCGTTTTTATTTTTATTTTGTGGTCCAACGCATACATCTATGCACACTTGCATATATACAAAACTTCATATCAATTCCATGTATGGTTCTAAAGATAAAAATCACCGCCACCAGCGCCACCTGTCCAGCGCAAACGTAACTATGTTCGTCGGACTGGTCATGTCGCCCTTTGTATGTATGCAAAGTTTCATATCAATTGGGCGCACAAACATTCTCTTTTATTTATGTCATATGTTGTATACTGCCACGGTTAAATTGACCATTTTTATATTTCAATTACTTTTCTAAATCTTTCCAGTAATAATTATCCCAACCCAAATTAACTAAGCAGTAATGGCCTATTATTTAGACGTCGTCTCCCGCACGTGATACTCGAGTTCGAATCCTGCACAGATATACCATTTTCCAAATAATTTGTGCATCACAAACTAATTATAATAATAAATAAAGACAAAGACGTTCAAATACAATCATATCCACACACACATACACACTCGAACACACACACTCACACACACACTTAGACATACACACACACGCACACTCGATCATTCACAACTACTGAAAGTAATTATGTAACGTATGTAATACCTTTTAAATTGCATTACCTAGTATTAATGTTTCAACTTATTTTCTTAAATGTATTTTGTTGATCAACACTGTCTTTTGTCTCGGTGGATGAGCGGGGCACCTGGGGCACAGGTCTTGAACCGAGTACAGGGCTCTTGCGACTAGCGTATGTGAATGTGTTTATATCAATAAAATATTTTTATTTTTTATTTTTTTTTGTAATTATCAATTGTTTCGGTGAAACAAAACGTCGTTTTGGCCGTATCGAGGCGGCCTAGAATACACCCCCAATCCCATGCTGGCAGAACAGGGTGTCGTAAGAGGCGACAGAAGTCATCCTGCTTGGTGGTAGGGCTACGCTTAGGCATTGTATTATCAGGATTATTATTAAATCATTGTACGGCTGCTTCTACGATTCGACGTTGGCACGGGCTAGGGAGGGCAATCCCGAACAAAAGGAGCGAATCGAACGAACCGTATGCATAACAACCGACCGCGCGTGTTGCATATATCTTTGAAATAACATACATATAAATAGAATCTCAATGTTTTACTACAGTCCCTCATAATCGAAGACTGAACAGTCATTATTATTATTATTTATCCGTGGAACCTGCCTGGGTAGCTACCGCCCTCCTACTCGATTCAGCCGCCAATCGACTCGTACGTCGTGCTCCGGCTGGGGCTTGAGAGCCAGTACTTCCTTTCTTACCTTCTTCTCATTTTCTTGCCGATAACTCATTAACGATACCTTTGGTCTTGCTGATGTCTATGGGCGACGGTGACCACTCACCATCAAATGGCTCGTCTGTTCGTTTATCGGCTATTAACAAAAAAAAGGAAGCCTACATATCTGAGAGCTCATCATAACGTTTTCAAAGGTGTGGGAATACTGTCACATCGGACTCAGCAGGCCGCGGCCTTAACATATGTCGTTGTTAAACATTCTAGTCCAACAGTGGGATGATTATTTGTCGCAATAAATGTATCACCAATGAATAACTATCCAATAGTTCTGTTGGATAATCATTACCTGGTTCATAATAGTTATATATGTTTGATGGAAATTAGGGGATAATTGTGTATATAAATCTTATAGCATTGATAATAAAATTAATTTGCTTGATTCAAAGTAAATGGTCATGGTTAACAACTATAAACCCATTGCTTGTGTAGGAAAATGCTGCTCCTACATTATGTACAGGGATTTTTGTATATGATACTAGCTGTACCCTGCGCGCGTTGCTACGCCACCAACTAAAATAAACAGTGGCGCCATCTGTCAAAAATTGGTCGTACCAACGGAGAAACCTTCGTGGGCTCGTGCACAACAACTTTTCTAAAGATCATCACATAATCGAATGCATAGTTTACGATTCTATAAAACACATACAGACAAACATTCAAACGCACGACTTTTCGTTTTAGACTTTTATTTCAAAGTAATAATTATATTTTCTTCTTTTTCACACATCCGTCAGATTATATATTTAGTTTATATACAACCTCCAACAGCTTGCCTTCGGGCGCGTGAAGCGTAGTTGGGTAACTCGTCAAAGATCTATCGTGGATCCCCAAACGCGACAAAAGGCGGCGGCGTTACAATATTGTGAACGTGGATGTACATATACAGTTGTGTTACTAGGTCATTTAAGTTTGTCAAATGCCGTCGGGGCTTTGTGGGCTAATACAAATAATAATAATACATAAACTTAGTTAAGTAGATGCATGTGACGCGTTTTTAAAATACCGAGTATGTTTCAGAACCTCATACGGTAAAAGGTAGCGACCTTCAGAACCTAAGCGGCTGAGCTGAAATGGAATGGAAATGATTATTATTGTTGGGAGTTTTAACTGTTTTATTAAAAAAAAAAAAAAAAAAACAAAAAATGGTGAGTACAAAAGATCGATTAACAATTACATTTCACAATTACAGAAAATTAATAATCGAGTCACGAATGACTTAACTATTTAAAGATTTTTGTATTCTTCCAAATCTTTGGTTTGTTTCTATCATGTACACGAATCTAACATTGATAATGTTGCCAATTTTCTATAAAAATGTCATGTTTAGACAGTCTCAGAAAACTTCCGCCGTAAGCTTGACGTATCGAATATTTGATTGGGTTACAGCAAAATGCCATTTCGTGTATAATTGAAAATAAGATAATAAGTACACTTACATGTTACTTTTAAGTTAGAATTAAAGAAAAGAAGAAGAAAAAGAAAAAAATTAATTCGTAATTATAAACAGTACTTTACAATTAACTCGGGAGGTATATTAGTATAGTAATTACAAAAACGTGTTACGCTCAGCTTGCGTCATGTAACGGTAAGGAACCATGACTACTGGTTTTCCAATTTAAACCCTAATTGTCCGAATAGTTCGGACACGTCGATCAGCATATTGATAATATGAAATCAAAATAATAATATCAATCAAAATAATAAAAAAAAACAAAATTATCATTGATAAGTATCTAATTGACCACTTAGTAATATACTTATTAGTATATTTAAACAATTCTTTATAAAATCTTCGGTGTTTGTGATAATTATGTAGTAGTTTCAATACGATGTACTCAGCTGAGTTCATATTCTCACAATATGTTCATATTGACAAAACTATGGTTCATATGTATACTAGTTGTTTATAGATGGCGCCGTAAATTTATTGTCATTAATTTTGTTATCAAATTCAATATTGATAAACCGAAATGTGGCATACAATTATTAACTAACAAAAACCACAATTTACACGGTGGTAATTAGAAAGCTTCAGAATCTTAGGAATTTCTATATAATGTCGCATACTATTTTTACCATGATACGATACGATACGAGATTATATATTATGTTATAACTACGACCGCATTCCAAGCAACTAGGTCGAAATGTCAGCGTACAGAGTAACATATTGTGAGTACCTGTATCGTAGGAAATTGAAACACTATGTGTATAGGTTGCTATAACAATAAAGGATTAAGTCCGGGAAATGCGCCTCAAAATAGTATTGTGAGACAGGATTTCCTTACCACGGTAAATTCATCAGTAGCTACAGGCATCCAGAAGAAATTAATTTTGTTAGTACCTTTACCGTTTATTATTTATTACTGTCTTCCTTAACATTCCTGACAATTCCACTTATGAGCTTTAATTTTCTCTTAAAAAGAGAAGAGAAAAGAGAATGTCCAGGGCGCTAGCCAACTGCAAGTCGCCTACTTCACAGACTTTTGAGAACCTTATAAAGAACTCACAAGTTTTTTTTAATGTTAATAGCCGGCAAACGAGCAGACAAGCCACCTGATGGCAAGTGGTCACCGTCGCCCATGGACATCAGCAAGACCAAAGGTATCACCGATGCGTTTTCGGCCAGGAAATGAGAAGAAGGTAAGAAAGGAAGTACTGAAATGAAATGAAATAACATTTTATTCGAAGTTGGTTTTTACAAACACTTTTCAAACGTCAAACTACGCTATCGCTTCAACAAATCCCTACCGTGAGTGGTCTCGGAAGAAGAAGCGGCAAGAAACTTCCGAGGAGTTTTTTTTTTCTACTCAGAACAGAACGCACTTAAACTGGCTTAATATTAAACTCATGCCCAAGCAGTCTTATCCTGGCTCTCAAGCCTTCAGCCGGAACACGACGAGTCGTTTGGCGGCTGACTCAAGTAATAGGGTGGTAGCTAGCCAGGCAGGCTTCACGGAAAGATAATAATACCACTAATAATATTAATGACTTAATAATAATACTGATAATATAATCCTTACACGAAGCCCTACCACCAAGCAGGCTGACTTCTGTCGCCTCTTACGACACCCTGTTCTGCCAGCATGGGATTGGGGGAGTATTCTAGGCCGCCCCAATATAGCAAAAGTTTGCGGATTTTAGAATGTTTAACTTCATCAAACAAATTATAATTAATGTAATATGTACAAATTTAGATGCGAGTAACTGTGCGTACGAAAAAATGTCCCGAGAGTTCCTTGCCGCTTATTCTTTCGGGACCAACCCCGGTAGCGATGGCTTGGTTTGACTTTTGAAAAGTTTCTAAAAATCTACTTCGAATAAATTTCATTTAATTCAAATTCTAAACCATTTATTGATTAACGTATTTTGTAAATACACGTATATGTTATGTCAGTGTTTGCTTCTGTTACCGTTTCGAAAAGATACTTTAACATTGAGGAGAAGAAACGGGAAAAATACTCCTCAGCACATTAGCTAAAACATGTGATAACTATAAAGCAAGTTTTAACCTGCGCGGAACCGGTTTTAGCACTGCTTTTTCCAGACGACCATGTCATTAATAAGTTAGTGGCTGCTGGTGGATTTTTAAAGTAATTTGACTGTGGAGGTATGAGGTATCATTTTGGAAAAGGGGTATCTTGCCCAAAATATTTTGATAATCCGTGATCTATACCATAATATCCTTTACCTATACAGTTGTATTTTAACGCGACGCGTAAAAGTTCCAGTATTGTAAAAACGATTGTGTAACATTTTTCTGCTTGTAATTTTTTTTTTTAATAAATACCAAATTACCTTAAATATACAAACAGGCTACGATGAGTACATCTATGTCTTTAAATGATTCCCTTAGAAACTTCGTGACTTTAATATATAATAGCTCTGATTGCCCTTTCCTGCAATACAAATATTAAATGTCCGCTGATACACCCACAGTAGGATACCATAAGACATAAGACTATGGAAGTAGGCTAAATAACCAAGTCTGCTCTCTCTGAGTTCGTAATCAGTCTTATCTTCCTCATAGCGTGAGCAAACCTATTAAGTTTACCTGCGAGAACCGATGTATGGGCGCCCCACTAAAGCATACTATCTAAGGTGACACCTAAAAACACTGTAGATTGTTCCATAGTCAATGTTTCATTATTTAACTTAAAGATTATACTTTCTTTCTGGACATTTAGTAATGCAAATTCTACACACTTAATTTTTTTAGCATTTAAAACTAAATTATTTATAGTGTGATACGTGGAACAGAACGCCGTTTACATCGTCAAAATTTAATTAATTTCTTTAATTTCATTTAAGGAATCAGGAGTGTAGGCGACGCAAAACACTAATATTAACACATTTATAGTATCACGATGGCAACACTAATTGCAGCGCGCGCACGCTAAAAAAAAATTCTAATTTAAATTCAAAATAGGCGGGTATAATTTTTAGTCCATTTTCGAATGCGACTACCGTGCAAGCGTGCTCCTACGTTTTCCCAAGTTTTTGTATGTCCTGTGTTTTTGTGCACTGTGCTATACAAATATACCGTACTGTAAATATTAAACAGTCTTTTAACTACGTCTTTACCTCAGACCTTTACAAGGAGTAAGGAGTAGAATGAGGAAGAAAACAAAAGCTGATAATGGAATTTGCGAAGATCACCGTGGGAAAAGTTACCGGCTATCGGTGTCCTTGCACAACCATTGAGATCAATTGTTGTGTAGTTCTTAAACCTTACAGAAATTAAAAGATTAACTACGGTTATTAACTTTTGAGCCACGATATAGGTAAATATTGCAATTAACCTGTTAATTAAATTATTCATTCAATATTTCATTACATGTGGACTACTTAATTCAGAACTTACAAGATTATATATTAAAACCCAGCTAGAAATACATAGAAACAATCATACATAAATACATACATACCAACATATAGTAAAACATTATAAATACATATAGTAAAACGAAGAATACCGATGTAGGAGCATCGATTTATGTATGTATACGTAAGAAATATGTTTGTATGTATGACAGGCTGTACTTATTGGTTGAAGCCAAGTTATAATAAAGTTATTAATAATAATAATAAGTTTTTTATGTTAAGAGACGACATAGGAGCACGCGGAATATTTGACTGTAAGTGGTCTCATTCGCCCCTTCCCGTCCAAACCTGTAAAAATCCTACCACCATGCACAAATGTTCTCTTAATTGAATGTAACACAGCCCTGCGGTTTTAAATAGGGGAGACGCACCCGTAAGTGACTTGACAGATAATATTCTAGCTACTTCATAACGCATAACCATTCTCATTATAATAAGATGATTACATGCTAACTTAGAACTTTGACTCAGAACGTTGCACCTATTGTACCAGTGGCGGAATTTATAGAGAAGTGGCTTCAGTTTTCATTATCACAATCCATAACTGTCCAGAAGCTGGCCTCAGTCTCTTATCAGACTGAGAAATTTAAAATGTATATTGGTATAAATCGTAAGTTTTAGACACCTTTCCTTCGAAAAATTAAAACACATCTTCTGTATCGAGGTCTAAACTTAGGGCTTAAGTAGAAGTAGAAATTACTTAAGACTTTTTAACTTTTTATTTTTCAATTGTAAGTTAATACTAGTCTGCAATGTCCGCATACTTCATTTAGCTTTGTGACTGTCATTGTTTTGATCTAGCTCAGTTGCGTCGGAATCAAATGCGTCAAGGAAATGCAATAAATTAACACTTAGATAAAAATTTTATTAGAATTATTGCACAGTCACTTTTTACTTATGTCTTATTCTCTACTGCGTTGTTGTTAGAAAGATAATATCATATTTTTAAAAATAACAAGCTTTAAACTTTATTGATCACAACTAAGGTTACAATTTCATTTGCAAAAGTTGGCTCATAGAAAAGCTTATATTGGTTGTTTTTCATTCAGATTTGGTTGTTTCAGCAACTATATAAACGCTCCTATCTGAAGAGGATGACGCACCACACACCAAGTGATACCATGCCTTGATGTTTGTTCACAGTGAGTACTAATCGATAGTCTAGCAGTTTTAGGAGTTTCAGTAGACGTTATGCAATAACGAAATATGTTGCAATGAAATATCGAAAATGTAAGTGACGCATTAAACTACAGCTTATAGGCAAAGGATATTATAGTATAGATGAATATATTAATGAGAAGGACGCCTGGAAATAATAGTGTCGAAACCAGTTTCGCACAGGTTTAAACTTTTGTAATTATCATGTGTTGTTTAGAAGATGTGCTGAGGAGTTTCTTTCACTGTTTCTTCTCCTCATTGTTAATGCACCTTTTCGAAACGGTGGTAGAAGCAAAAAATGACGTTCATAAGTGTATTTATTGAATACCTATATGATTATATGAATTTGAATTCGAATATGTTGTTATGTAACTGTTTATCAATTTTGAAATACTTACGAGATTGTAACAACCTAAAAGGCAGTAGAAGTAAGAAACGACGTGCATAAAAATATTTACATTACAACTAAATGATTAAATATTATTGTATCTGAATAAAACGAGCTTTTCTTTAATATTCTTTATGGTCAATATGTATTTAATTTATTTATTTTAAGTTTCATTCAAATTTAATGTCCTAGTAAAGCATGTCAAACTAGTTTTCGTTTGTCATTCGATAGTACGTTTCTTACATTTCATTTTTAATGTAATGCCAACATATTAGTTACGATACAACCTAATTGTATTCATGAATGCCGCGGTCATCTAGTCGATAAGTGTGGGTACACGACTGTTATTTATTGCAATGTGTGTATAACTAGCAAACGGCCGTCGCTTCGCTTCAGAACAACTACGCCTTACGCTCAAAAAATACCACCTGAATTGTTTTATGACTGAGTTTTTCTCTTTGTAATTTATTTTTGGACGGATTGGAATGAAACGAACTTTAAATATTAAGTGATGCTTACTGCAATATATTAGTGAAAACAATCGATTAAGCCGTTTCCGAGATTAGCGAGCACAAACGCACAGGCAAAAAATTTCTAACAACTAGTATTCGCATATATCGTATACTTATAGTAGGTTATCTGGAAACGATCGTTAACTAAGCGATAAGGCAGCATATTGTACTTAAAATATTGTATCTAAACTTTTCTA
>PDGT01000064.1:1251298-1273491 GCA_003671415.1 Megathymus violae | reverse complement strand
CATCGTGCTACAACAGAGCCTAGCTAGTGGAGTGACGCCGGATGGAGCCACAGTTTACATTCTGCGGTTGAAGAGATCGGTTCCTCCGCACTGGGAACTGTTACTGGTTTCGTTTGCCCGGTGTGAAGTGTTTGTTAACAATTAATTAAGTGTTAAACGATTATACGCCCACGCTATGTTCGACAATGCTGCTGAAACTACTGGCATCGCCGACATATATTAATGATTATTACTGTTATTACTCTATTAATATCAATGATAGTTTCCTTATTGATTTATTTATATATTTTATAGGGTCTGGACTTTTATATATTTTGAGAGAGCTTTTTATAAAGTCATACGGCAGAATCAATTGAGCAAACAAGCCACGAGCCGCCCAGGAAAGAAGTTAGTAGTAATCCAAAACGACAATATTTTTGTACTATTGACTATTATTATTATTATTATTATTATTAATTAATTAATTATTATAATTAATTATTATTATTATTATTAATACTTATTATTATTATTTCACTCATCACAAACACAACTAATAATAAAAAGAAAAGCAATATAATTTCAACGGTACATCAGTGCTATGTGAGAGTTGAGATAGGTAATGATTTTAAGTATTTTTAAAAATGTAGTTCTGGATTGATAATTTTGGATAAGGCTGTTATTCTCATTACAGCCAGTGGATAGTGAATAAGAATAATTGTTATTATTATTGAACCCGGAGAAGAACCTGCCGAAGCAGTGTGATAGGTACATCCCACTTCGACAAACAGGATTGATGATACATTTCTAGAAGCAAATTACAGCACGACCTAAAATTAATATGTACCTTTAAATGTTTATATAATGTTTGATATAAAAATTTGGTCCTCAATTACAATAATTTATTTAAACATCTGCAATACGCCATTGTTTAGTACTAGACAATATAATAGGTATAGTTACTACGTAAACGTAACGGTACCCAAATAGTTAAGGGTCTAACAGTAAACATGGCAATAACGCTTTATGCCAGTCCGCTAGCCATCATCGACGGGACACCATGCAGTTTCATAGCCAACTAGGGTTATTAATTCCCGCGTTATAGCACGGGTTACGATTAATAGGGATTCATGACGCCATGGGGACCGAAATGACCTCAAGTGTCACTTCACGACGTTTGAGGATTAAAGAAATGTTGTTTATAGTAGGATTTATTGTTATTGCCTGGTTTATAATCGTTAATTTTATTGATGGCTCAAATTTTGCTGTGGCTTATTACTTGTGAGGAATTGGGGCGAAATCACAGTATCGAATAAGGTTCTTTTGTTAAACGGTAGGGTCACGTTGTTCTAAGGGAGATTAGGTTAATAACGGTTCTTTGTTCCTTGTAGATAAAACTTTTGTGCAGTTAACCTGGTACAACGACATTTTATTACAGATATTTACCTATATATTCCTATTATGCCCCCATGAAATTCGCTTCCATTATCCGTAAACTATGGGTCACTCAGTAGGTTCGGAAATTAAAATATATATAGCTCCTATAAAGAAAATATTTAACAAAAGATTACTTTCATTATTTTTTTGTTAACCCCGCATTGCAAACCACCAAAAATTATAATATGTACCAATTTCCATTTTTTTGTTACTTGCAGTACATTCGAAAAAAATCGCTCAAATCATCAATCAAATCCTCAGATTCGAACCCAGGCATGCGTGATTTTTCAAAGAGATGTGAATACCCGAAATTATCACTCCACCCAGTGAGGGAAAACGTCTCCAGGATTTCATACAGGATCTCATACAGGTTATGACTGAGAATTCTCCACAATGTATTAAAGGTGCGTGAAGTCTGCTACTCGCCCTTGCCACTGTGACCTGAGATTCGACCTCCCATCGGTAGCTATGTATTGAGATAATAACGACAAGTTGTATCGATTTTGTATCGTTTTAATGTTTATATTTAGAAATTATACAAAACCTAACCTAAAAAAACCTAAAAAAAAAACTCGTATTTCAAAACTTATTCAATACTTCGCTGCGTGGGCTTACAGCGAAGACATAACTTTAAAAGTTCATCGCAAGTAGGCGAGTGTAATAATATCAGAGCAATAAAATATAGTGCCGCTATAAATAACAGGAGTGTTACAGCGTATTACTTTACTTGTATTTATTATTTATAGCAATAACAGAGCGTTCATTAGTAACACATCGCATTTCAATGCACGGGCCCCGTTGTCATTAAACTGGGTGATATGGACTTAAGAAATCCGCTATTAGGGAACTATCGCCGTACCGATTGTACGGGATATTATGGTATAGATGAAAATATAAATGACAAGGTTATTTGGAAATAATAGTATCGCAAGCGATTACATACAGCCTACTTTATACCTATTAGTAATATCTTGATATAAAAGTCGTGCTGAGTTCTTTTCTTTTAAAACAGTTAAAAAAAATTAAAAACGGTAGAAGTAAAAATTAATGTGGATAAGTGTATTTAAAAAATACCATAATTACCATAATTTTAATTTTGAGTTTAGCCTCCACCGTTGTCCACAGGCACTACGAATAGGGGTAGTTGGTGCGAACTTAGGCATAGATGGAGTCAATTATTGCCCAAAACTGCTTATGAAAGATATATTGCACCGAATTGTTAGTGCGGCAAAAATAGAAATGACAAAAAATATCACCAAATCCTGAACATGAATCCGGAATGGTTTAGAAAATTCAATAGTTTTTGACGTCAATAAAAACTGAATGTAATTAAGCTTACCGTTCAGTTTTGATTTAAAAATTGTATGCGGCTATCGGGTGGTTGGAGTAAACTGAACAGGACAGCGAATAGGATAAAGATGGATGCATAAACCAGACAATTAAACCACACAATTGAAGTGTAACTTGAAGAATTGACAGACATATAATCGTAACTTTGGATGTCGGACATTTGCTGGATGAGAACCGTTTTTGGCCAAATTTCTTGGAACGATTCCTTGATTCCGGGGGCCCCTTTACCCGTCAATTCCGATCGTTATACTTAGATAATAGTTGTTCTAATGTTGTAGGCCTTTAGTAGCCTAATGACGTCATTCTGTAACGCTGACATTAAAAGTAGCTTCTATCAAATCTTAAATCATATTATCGTTAGGAATTTTCTAAGAAAGTTTCTAGCGCATTGAATGCAACATACACACAACAAAACAAGCTGAATATAATGTAAATGTCGTTTTGTGTGGCTAATTCTCAGGGAATATTGAACACTTACTAACTTATCTATAATCTCAATAAAACATGTACTTGAATAGGTTAGCACAAGACTCAAAATAAACTCTTTATTTATTATGTTTTTAAGAAGAAATAAGTATAAAAGAGATACAGATATAAAAATATATATTAGGCATTAATATTATTACTGATACTAAATATCTTTCCGTGAAGCCTGCCTGGCTAACAATCTCCTGCTCGAGTCAGTCGCCAAACGAATCGTTGTGTTCCGGCTGGGGGCTTGAGCGCCATTACATTCTTTCTTTCTTCTTATTTCTTATCCGAATGTTTACCATCAGCTGTCTTGTCTGTTAAGGTGTTCTGTTCGTTTGTAGGTTATTTAGACAAAAAAAAACATATGCACAAAAGCTTTTCTTGTTAATTATTAAACAGAACTAAGAATAAGTATACAGTGGGACCCTTTTTCTACATTTAAGAATTTGATATTGTCATATTGTAAAACATTATTGTATGTTATTGACAATTGATCTAATAAATGTGGCCTTAATCTCTTCAGGTAGCCGAAAAGAGTCAGGACTCGGCGCACTCCAGGAATGTAGTTCAAATTTATTTTTATTTATCTGTTATGTTTCCATCTTCCCTTCTATTTCATATTATCCTTAAACAAATCCAATATGTCCACTGTCATTAGCAATATTAGTTTAGATGTTATTTTTTGTATTTCTATAGAACGAGGAAGTTAAATCTTCTAACTCATGTTTTTTCCTTATTATGGAGTATCGGAGGAAATCAACGAATTACCAATTTTATAGAAATATATCCAAGCTAAAAGTTAAATTTATTTATTTATTTTTCCATTTTCACAGTCTAACATTACAGGTTACCAACCCAATGCGTTAGACAAACAAAACTAAAACTAATCTTAACATTACTTAACAAAATAAAGTAGAACTATTGCAATTTTATTCAATTAATCATAAAATATGCCCTATCCTGGACCTTATTAATTACATTCATTTTCCGAATTATCGCCGCCTTCGCCAACAGCACGGTCTTGGACACCGGTGCAACCAGCAGTCGCTGTTGCCGTCATCTTCCCACATAGCTATCAGGCACATATGTATTTAAAATGCGCGAGACTCCTCAGTTAGACTCCATCCCACGCAGTGATTTAATTAAATACAAGACGAGTGCAACTCCCTGCGCACTTTTAATTCATTGTATCCGACCATACCCAACACGAATAATGTCGGATACATCAAAGGGTACAAAGGATAAACCCCATAGCTTCCAGAACAAGTGTCTGGTATATTTGTTTTGGACTCGTTCCAACATGATGATATATTTCGCCTCACATGCGGCCCATACCACTGTGCTGTACTCATTACTCCGCACCGGTGCATCGTACAGGACCTCCCTTACTGCGGCGATGTTTATCTTGCAATGTAAAGGACGGAAACTAACTGTGTAAAAAATAACTACCACCGTTAACCAATTAACAAAACAAAAACCTAACTTTAGTGTCATTCACGAGGTAGTATACTATAGTTTGTAAATTTTAAAATGATCGCTCCAATATTAATTAAAGTGATATACCTAAGTCGCGATGACAATGCTCCAAAACATACGAATACGAATTAAGGAGCGTACGAATAAAGGAATGAGCGAGATATCCATATCCACTTTGTAATAAATAGGAAAAAGAGATATAATAATAGCTCTGCTTACTGTCTGTGATCTGTAACAAAATATCGAGGTGTTATATTTCGGTCCTTCAGGAGGCTGAGACTATGTAAGAACAATTATATTATTTGTTCCAAAAGTAAAAAATATATTTGTGATGACATAAGCAAGTTACTTTTTACTTTTTTTATGTTGATAGCCGACAAACGAGCAGACGAGCCGCCTGCTGGTAAGTGGTCACCGTCGCCTATGGACATCAAACGCCAAGACCAAAGGTATCTCTGATGCGTTGGCGGCTAGAAAATAAGAAGAAAGTTAGAAAGAAAATTATATTACTGCAATAATACCATAAAACATGCCTTTCATAATATCAATAAATACCATAAAACATGCCTTTCATAAATAACTCAATTACCCGATACACTGAACGTATACGCGTTCTATCATTTTAAATGCACAGAGTTTTCAAACAGTTCGCACACTCGCACACCCCACTGCGGTTTTCAATAGAAAACTCCCATAAAACAGAGCTCTCAATAGTCGCCGAGTGTTGTGATACAAGTATTGCAGCAATAACTCGTGTTATTGCAGACTTTAAACAATAATGAAACACTCGACCCGGCTTTGTACTGCGACAGTCTGTACGACAGACTGTCCAGCGAACGATCGAGCACGGCCTGACTCGTTGTTGGCTGCTACGCCTTACATCGTTAGAAAACAGTTAAATAAAAATCTATTTCTCACAATAATATATTACATTTCAATATATGTAGTTTAATCTTCTATACATGTAATGAACGTCTCAAAGTAATAATAGTAATACAAAAGTAAGAACTGTTAATAATAGTTGATAAGATGGCGAAGATTGCAATTTTTGAGTTTGATATAGTATTCCACGATGTATGTAAAACAAAAAATAAATTAAATCATATAAGCGTTATAACTACGACATTCACCTATCATCAAGAAACAAGCTTTTCACAGAAAATATGTACTCGTCAAGTATATCGTGTTTTTCAGCATCCTGACACTTCCTACGCCCACGTTGGGAAATTCAAGTATACCTACCTCGATTATTTAAAGCAAATCTTATGCATATTGTCAAATTGTTGTCGCATAAATAAAAAATATCGTTATGAAAGTACTATTTTGGTATTTTAAGCGGACAATTAATTATTTTTTTATGGCGAAATAAATCTGTAGCAGCATTTTTGTATGTTCTGCTGTTCTTTCGGTCGGTGCAACTCTTGAAATAAATGCAAATATATAAACGCATTCCTTTTCTTTTTTCAGTTGGTTTTTTCAGATGGTGGAATGGTCAAATGTCTACTGTAGAGCCAAAAGGTTTAAAACTTCCGAGTGCCTTCCAAGACTGCTATATAAAGATCTAGGGCACTTAACATGCCGTTCGGAACCCCCCGGTCAACAGCGGGCCTTGCTAACAAGGGGCTTTTGACACTTTCGAGGAACTGTCCGGGCATGGAGAATTCCCTCGAGACCCGATTCCCCTACACTTTGACCAGTGCCCTTAGGGGACGCCACTGTTCGATTGATTGATGCCCATCGGAGCATAGAAATGGTCTTGAATATTTACCACTTAATGTTCATTCGTGATAACTGCTGTATGATCGCTTGCTTTTGCTTGAAACTTAATAAAGATCTGGACATTGGAAGGAGCCTATAATAAAATATGTTTGTATAAAAGATAGGGTTAATTGTGAAACTTAAAAATTAAGATCTTCAACCAGCATGCTCGTACGTCACAAAGTGAAACAATAATGTTCTATCTGAGGTACCGAGCTGCACGAGACAAGTCGCTCGCGAGTGGAACGGTCAGCAAAAACATTGCTAGGATACCTTGACGCAAGTTATGGATTTTTGAAACAATACCTTTAATGTTTGCCAGAAGAAGTACGCGCTGTAGCAATGGAAGAGTTAATAAAAACTATTTGTTTGTTGACCGTTTAAATATTAAGTACATGAAAGAAGTAAGTTATAATAAGCGTAAAACTTTTAATAGTCTACATACTAATATTGGCTGATTTGACGATGGTTTTATTTCTTAAATAATAATATCAACAATATTAATTATCTCACTATCAATTCCAGGTCTTATCGTTTTCTACTTTATTTTATAAATTATGTGGACATTGTACTATTTGCTGATGACACATCTTTAATATTTAAAACTAAAGAAATACATTAATTTTTTTAACGATGTAAACAGTGCATCATATTAGTTTACTGTAAATAATTTAGTTTCAAATACTAAAAAAACGAAGTGTATAAGATTTGTGCTACAGAAAGCAGCTTTAAGTTAAATAATGAAACATTGACTAGAGAACAATCCACATTCACCTTAAACATATTATATATATCGATTCTTGCTAGTAAACTCAGCAGGTCTGTTTACGCTGGTAGAAAGATAAGACTGATTACGCATGTAGAGACAGCTAGACTTGTTCTTTTTGCTTATTTTCAGTCCTCTGTCTTAACAGTGTTAGGTAAATTAGTTGATACTGATTCAGCGTTGCAGAAAGGAGCAATTAGAATTATATGTAGATTAATGTTGCGTGAGTTTTTGCGAGAGAAATTTTAAGAAATATGTGTACACACCGTAGTCTAAATAACTAGTAATACCGTAGTATAAATTTATAGTAATTTACCCGTAGTATTTATAAAAAAAAACAAATTAATATATACAAGCGGACGGTTTTTTCCTTTCCGCTTATATCCTGGATGATAGGTCCACGGGCGACTGTGACCACATACCATCAGCCATCCGATGGTCTGCACGTCTTTCAGCTGCTCGTTTTTCGACTTTTTTCATTAAAAAAGCACAAATCTGATACACACAATCGTGAATCATGAAATGCATAATCTAGTTACGCCTCCCCTCGCCTTCCCTCGCCTTCCAAAGATTGAGCGTGTTTTATGGGGCTCGGTTTCCGTTTCTACAGTAAGGTTCCAATTCCAATGTTGATACGCGATTTAGCTAATGGAACCTTCAAGGGACGTGTCAAAGCACAGCTTGTAGGTAAAAAACATTACGGTATAGATAAATGATTTAACAAGGGCGTCTGGAAATAACAATGATTCCGCGCAGGGTAAGACTTGCTTTGTATTGTCATGATGTTGATCTTGCCGTTTCTTCTTCTCAATATTAAAGCATATTTTTCAAACGGTTGTAGATGCAAGACACGATGGGCATACGTATGTTTACAAAATACCTTAATGATTAAATGATTTTAAATTTTAATTTGGACCACTATTTCGATAAATGTTCTGTTATGGACAAGAAGCGGCACAAGAAACTTCATAACTGTAATGCTATTTACAATAATTATACTAAAGTAAAAAACTTTCATAAAACCTTGTTTACCGGCGGCCTTGCCGCATTGCGCGCTCAGCGCGGCTATCTGTGAATAATGTAACTATTTTAATTATGAAAACAATGTTTAAAAACCACCAAACAACCAATCAACTATTTTGTACCAAACTGTTAAATGTTTGTGATTCAACGATGTTTTTAAAGTGAAAGTTTATATCCACCTTCCTAGATTCCATCGTAGGAAACTTTCGGCCAGGTTTTTATAAAATATTATAGCATTATTTTGTAATAAAATAACTTTACGATCACAACATTTAAATTATGTACAGCTTGCTTAATAATAGAATTAAGACGGCAATTTTCCTTTTATTGATTTGTTATTATTATTAAAAAGGTCGAATGTTTGCTGATTTGATTTTATGTTCGATAAATTAAAAGGTGTCATCGGGTATGACCGAAATTGGCCATTTTATGAAAGGTGAACACGAAATGGTCGATAATCTCATGATATTGTTAATTCTACGATCAGACTAAGACAAAGATATACACCACTACAAGTCATAGAATATCCTGGTGGTAATATTCAAAGTAATAATCATTCTTCTATGAGGATCGTACAGTTTCATTAGCAGGATTAAAATTAGGATTGACGCCATCTATTAGTACATCTTGGAACTAATTTTAAAACTAACTAAGCTGATTAGATTCTCGATTTACGAATAGAACAATCAATGAGTAGTTACAAAATTTTAAAATGTTCGTTTGCTGGTCAATTTAGTGAAATAACGAGTCGCGCGTTTAGGTAGGGCGCTCTCAGTGAACGCGATCTCTTATTTGCAAAACCTCAACGATGAAGGTGAGCATGGAAAGAAGTTTTATGCCTCTTACAGTGCCACAGTATAAAAAACTTTGGTTTCACTTTTTTTGTTATTATTGGCCTTTTTGATAATTCATTGGCGATGGTTGTCAATCTATGACCAATTTCAAACACTGTGTCAATCTCACTCGGACTACAGATAAATAATAAAAATCGTCCAATCCATTGGTTTCTACAAAGGTCTTAGTCACTGTTGATTTGCATACGATTCGCATCGCCTATTTCGTGCTCTAATGCTATAGAATAGAATACGCAATGTTACACAGAATCGGAATGAGTGTTCCGTCTGAATTGCTTATAGATTGACGTGTGTTGTCATGACAAATTTGCGTCTTTAGAAGTGCTCACAGCTCCTTGTGTCAAATATAAAAGATGGAGAGAGGTAGTCGCGGATGTGGTCGAGATTTAGATGGGTGACCGTTAGTAGCCGAATTTACAAGACTGGTTCTCTGTTTCCAAAGTTTTTTATCTTTTATTATAAGAACAATTTTATTATAAGAAAATTAGATTACCCACTTACCTCTAACTTGTTCCACACCGGAGCAGCGTGGAGGGGATTCCAGGGCAACATTTTTAGTGCTCGGTAAATTTGAAGAACAAATAATTGAAATTTCTTACAAATGTACAGTTTTCTGGCCCAACGACTGCATACTGTAAATGAAATAGTCCTGATTTTGCTATTTAATTTTTAAGGTAAGTAAGACAAACAAAAACTTTTTTTTGTTAAGTGCATCATGCTACATACGCTAATATACTTACTTTAAATTATTGATAGTAAATAAATTCTCATATTCACGACAATTACCCCATTATTTAGGTATTTATTTTTAATTTCCAACATTACTAAATTCGATCTTTCGCGAACTACACTAAGTAGGGCAAAGAGATATTACCCTAAACACTTAACAAATACTCTGTGGTATTTGTTATGCAAATACTCAAAATGTGAGAATCAATTTGCGGTATCAATATCCTCTAATCGAAGTGCTCGAATTTCACAATGAGGACGAATAAAACTGCTCATATCTTACTTGTGAATATAAATCAACGTTTATTTATTCACGAAGGTAGTTTTTAGAAAAACTTCCACCAGAGGTAATGGTGTGAGTGCCCAAAAGGGAAGTTTTGTACATCAAACTATGTACGACTTAGTGACACTTCCAAAGTTTACACATTAGACTTCCTACGACTTCGTGACGCTCTTTAACATGGCCCGACTAAAATGTAAAGGAGTGAGCTGATTACTTACTTAGAAATTAATTGAATTGTGCACGCATCTTAAGAACTTATGTCGACACAATAATGTTATGTTACCTCGACCTGGCAATTAATTACAAAAATTATATTCCGAAATAATATTTATTATAATTGTAATCCGAAAAATTTAAAAAAAAAAATTTGACTTTTTCGCTGTGTTGATGTGTTCTTTTGTCTGTTGAGAGATGGCCCGATTTGTGTGACCAATATCGAAGCTACCGTAACAGCTAGAGCTTCCAAGCAGCTTTAAAAACTCTAGGGCACTGGTATGGAACAATACCCATTTGTCATTAATGACAAGTGTCAAATGTCAAGATTTCTCCCCGCCACTGCAGACTCGCCGTGACCATATTGATGATCCGTGATGATACGGGCTTAAAATCTTTAAAAAACGATAGGTTAAGGTTTTTTAGGTTCATAATAACTAAGAATAAAACAAAAAAAATTACCAAGTGTTTGATCTAAACTATAAGTTTTAAAATATCATTTTTTGTATCTTTTTATCAAATTTGGTTTTAACTGATAGCAAATTTCATCATCTTTAAAATAAGGTGACTTTCAAATATTTGGATAACATAAGATAATAAAAAAAGAGTTTCAATTAACTAGTATAAATACAAGGTATGAAACTTAAAAATGGCTCCCATTAAGAGGGGTGAGGGGTGTGACCCGCTTTGTATGGTTTTTTGTCGATAAAATTTGAAGTACAATACGTGGGTAAAATATCGGAAATTCGATCCCTAACACATTGTAAAATTAATATCTGTTAAACATTTAGTGTATTCGTTAAGAGTATAGAGTATAGCATAGAGTAGAGTAGACAAAGTTTACTAGCACTCCGATTGGTTACTGCGACCCAAGCACGTATGAAACATTTCATGGTTAGCTTCAGAAGGAGGATGGTAGTTAACCAGGCGGGCAAAATATACTACCACCATGCTGTAATATATTCAACACCTCATTATAAATCCCCTATACATTGTTACGGAAAGGCAATATATTTAAGTTCGTCTAACAATAAACACATAATTATTTATGTATTCCATCCTAAATTCCGAACCTGACATCTCAATACTAGTAACGTCGGGATTAAACTTTTTTTACAGAGCCCAGTAACGTCCAAAAGTGGGGACCGTTCGCCACAGCTACGTCGGCAGCTCAACAGCTTGCACCGTGAACAGGAAAGGTTGGCATGGAGAACCTTACACCCTTATATGCACTTGTGGATCTCACAGCAACAATTGTTATCAGCGACCGAAAAGTAACCAAAAACTGCATAAATAAATTGGCAAATGTAAATGTGTTTGTTCTTTTTTTGTTAAAATATATATACCATGTTACAAGGTTGCAGTATTCATGTTATTAGGCGAAATTTTATTTATTTATTTATTTCTTTTTTAAATAACTAATAAGAGCAACATCGAAAGTCAACTGTAGTGAACTATGAAAGTCACTAGTAAAATTAAACCTAACAGCAGCATTGACGGTTTTCTTTGTAGATCATGAAGTGTTTAATGTTTTCAATTATGCAATATTCAATGTATTCAATACAGGTCCGTAGATTGCGAGATTAGACGACGAGGTGATATTACTATATGGTAATAAACCGGCCGTTTCTAAAACAATTCGACTCTTTGATATCTGCTACGGGAAAATATTTGGAGCTTGCAAATGTTATTATCACGGTGTAAACCATTTGTTCAGCGCGCCATGACAGGTGTGAACCAAAGTTTTATTAGAAACGAAACGTCCAACAGATTGTCAAGTTAAGCACCAAGTTTTGGAAATAAATTGTTTTGTGCCGGCGCAATTCCTGGTTACTGAAGATTTAATAATAATTGGAATTACGACTAAAATGTCTTATTTGTAGGGTAATTACTTGGTTCAGGGTAATGTCTTCTAAGATTGTTCTTAGTTCCCCCTCAATACATATAAGTAGGTTGTATTTACATAAAAAGTGTCTACACCGATATATTTTGTTAGTCATTTTTATACAACCTTTTATCAATTTCATTTTTGCCACTTTTAACCCCTACCAAGAGTTCCCTTATTGAGAAACACATTTATATTTTTGAAAATGAAATCAGTAATATTCAGTAACCTGTGACATAAGGGTCATACTTTTATTTTTTATTTTGTGGGAGTATATCGGTGCTGTCATACTCGGGAATAATAGTATCTATCTATGTTAGATCTTAACTCAAATGACGAACTAAAGATATTATATATATCATCGCCAATTTATTCAGCGACTTTTTCGTAATACCACAATAAAACAAAAGATAGAAAATAATTCTAAAAAAAGTATATCTTGGCTATACATATAATAACAAAAAATCCAGGTATACAATGTTGTGTGAGCATGTGGCAGTTCTGTTATTATTTATTGTATTTTTAATATTAGTACGAATATTGGCGCTTAAACCAATTTAAGAAAGGCGAGGATGCTCTGATATCCCATCTAAGTAGTCCAAGGCGTAAACATAGAAACAGACAACCCAAGCATACCTGACATGTAGGATTGCAACTCATGCAAATAAAACTATCCATCTCAAACATATTTCCACAAGTAACACAACATATTCATGGATAAAATATCCAATTCACCAGACCTTGATTGATGACACTTCAGATGTTGATTGATTGATCGATTTGATTTGATTCTCATTTGACCATCATCATGTGACCAATCATGAAGGCGATCGTGTGCCAACGGTGCACTCTAGATTGGTATTATATTTTTATGTTTGATTTCAATGCACCAGCGGTCTTTTCTAGAACACGTCTTTCTTCGTGTTTTTAAGTCTTTCTCGCACCTGAAGGCGCCCTCCAAAACACGGAGGCGCTTAAGAAGTTTCCCGAACTAGCAGTCTCCTATTCATATACCAGCCAGGTCTCGAGTCATTAGCTATCTATGAACGCTTCAAGTATATAATATTATTAATGCTTACGACTTAGCTTAGTTTCCCATTCGTGGGAATGACAGAAGTATTGTGTTGTATCTTGACTGAGCCTTTCTTTTCTCATCTAGATGTTTCAAATATTACATTGTACTATTTAAATTAAAAAGCAGTATTTTTCGTCATTTATTTCAATTCAGTGTTGCATAAAGGTAATATACACAGCCGTTCCACTACGAAACCTAACTTCTGAACAGGTGTTAATAAAAAAAAGTATTGTGAAATATTTATCTTACTCAAGTAACTTATTTTACTTAAATTGATTAGTTTTCTAACCTTTTCTAAGTAATTTTTATTATTATTCATTTCCCGAATAATATAATAAATAGTCTTCTAACAATCAAATCGTCAACGATTTCCAAATTCAATCTTTTCAAATTTAAATAACTGTTCCGCCCTTTAGAGGTCGCAGGTAATATCCAATTTAATGCTGACGGTACTCTAGCATGTTGATAAGGTTTTTAACCTTTACTTTATCAACCACCAAGGAAGGTGAACATAACTAATATAACTAACGTGCTTGAAATATTTTAACGAATTTAGTATGTTCGAACGTTGGACGTTGGAGGTGTCCCGCTGGATGCTATTGGTATTATGGATGTCCATGAGGGACCCTGACAGCTTAACATCAGATGGCCCATTAGCTCGGTTGTTGGCTATATGCATAAAAACAAAATGAAATTTTACTATAAACTTGTACAAGTATCTGTACATACAATAAGCTTTGATTTCTCAATTCAATGCTATAACTATTACACAAGTTGTAAAAATAGAAGTACGAAGTAATTGTTACAGTAACATTATTGTAATTGCAAAACATGAATTGTAAAATAACATAATAAAGTTGTATAAGTTACCCAATGTAATTTAATGAAACAATGTCATAGTTTAAATGGAAACCCCAACGCTGTGCCAAATCGATCAGTTATTGCGAAAAAATCTCACTGCTTCGTTTAAACAAGTTATTTGGGTTTTTTATGTTAGTTTGTAATCGGCAAACGTGTAAATTAGTTTTAGATGGTAAGTGGTTACCGTTGGACATTAAAATCGGCAACGTCAACATATCTAGCGTGCTTTTCCTTGCCTGAAAGGTAAATGTAAATGCCGCAAAAACGTAGACGTGCTTGTTCAGCGCCAAGAGGAGCCCATTCATCTTGTCTCCTACTTTTCAGAATGTATCCCTAGAATGCACTGACCGACTTCAATTGTTGGGAGTCGAAGGTTCTTCGAATCCAAAGCTAAAACTGCTGCAAGGAAATTTGGCGTTCTTGCGAAGGTGCGGCGGTACTTCACACCGAATCAGCTTTTAACCCTGTACAAAGCTCAAGTTGTCACATTTGGGCTGGTACTGCCAAATACCATGTATCAGCGTTGAACGAACTCGATGGATAGGCGTGCAAAGAGGCACGTTGGTGACCCAGATCTGATAGGAACCAATCTGAAAAGCCTTGAGCACAGGCGCAGGGTTGCCAGTCTCTCGGTCTCCTATAGGATACATATTGGAGACATACACAAATATCACATTACAAACACCCATGACCCGAGAACAAACATTTATCTGTCACATAAATGTCTGCCCCGACCAGGACCCAACCCGGGACAACTCGCTCGGCAGGCAGGGTCACTGGACTATGGGGTCGTCAATATAACTGGTTTCCTGTTACATGTCAATGATATGCAGAATTAACAGCGTAAGAGATAGGAACGCCAGCATTAATAAGTTTTATGTCTGAGCAGCAACCGTCATCTTCGACTAATATGCCCCTCAGATAAAAAGCTGCCTATCCAATGGCATAATCTCTTAGGGCAATTGTGATCTGGAACAGCCTTGTGCAAAACCCGGTCAAAAGCCTTAGCGTTATCTAGGGAAGTTCAGCTTTACTCTTTGCCCTGTGAACCATGTCATCTAGCTTGCCATGTTAAGATATATTTCACAGTTTTGTGTAATTTTTTAGTATATCAGATGTAAACGCAAGCTGCATATTCTTACTCTTTACTTAGTTTTATGTAATAGTCCACGTATTATTCAGTTGTAATAGAGAACTTATCTAAAAATGGATATCACTAAATTTCAATTTAAATAACGGATTACTTACATAAGAGTAGTTAAATTATTAATTATTTATGTAGCATAATAGAAACCACTGAGGTTTGTATTATCTTCTTCTAACAAAGTATACGAGTAAAGTACCTTAATGTTTGAATACTTAATACATAATATTTCATTTTGATTTAAATTTTCTGGTGTTTGGCATTAAGTCCAAAGTAATTGTAATGTAATGTAGTGGTTCGCTCACCATATCGGTTGCTTGGATAAAATGAACAGTAGTCGATTTTGTATAATAGTACCTGTAGATGTGGAAGAGTAATATAAATTATAAATTTTATAATTTTCTTTTACATAATATTCGGTAATTAATAACTCACATAAAGTTACGTAAGATATAACCTATATAATATTAATTACCTAAGTGATAACATACATATCGTCATAAGAGATTTTTAGATACATTCGATCACGTCACGGGTAGCTTCCAATCGAGGTGACGAGGTAAAAGAATCTTAATGAGATTTTATAATTAACGATAGTGCAATTTGTTATTGTTTGATTTTTTTTTAGCATTTGCTATTTGCGCCGCTGTGAGTTAATTAAAAATAGAATGTTGTCACAGCAGGCTCAGTCATAAGCATCTGCTTGGCACCATTCTCGCAGGCGACGGGGCAGACAGCTTGAGGTGCGGGTGTCATGTGAAAGTTTCATTGCAACAGTAACCAAATAAAGTGTTAAAAAATCACATTAATTTTGATATAAAGTCGGCCATGAATTTTATATGAATAAGTAAAGTGAAAGGAGTGCTGAACACCGAACAGTATACACAAAGTTTGTAAGGGTATGTAATGATTAATTTATGCCGCTCGAGCCATGTCCGGAATCAGTAAGTGAGATGGTTTTCGGCAATTAGATACGTATCGTCGTAACATATCAAACAAATCATGGATGGTAATCGATTCCGCGACTGCACGCTATGATTCCCTATTTTCAGTCACTTAGCTCACTACAGGTCTCCGTTCCTAATCGTAATTGGCCAGGAATATAGCGTTCCCTTACACTGTTTCGCTGCGAATTGATCTAGCGGTCGACCCTGCTTGGAACAGCAGTCCTAAATGTATCAATTTATTTTTAAATCCAAGCAATAAAATTGCACCATGGTAAACTTAAATCACGCTGTGGTAGTTTTTTTACGTCGCTTACAGATCTCTCAGTCAGATTCATTCAATAACACTCGTATTCATCCTTACGTCTTCGTTTGGTTCTAACATTCCGATTGTTAAAATAATCTACATGTAAATTACTGATGTATATACATAAACTATTAGTAAAGGATTCAAATATTCTTTTATTTTTAAAGTACAGAAACATTTTGTTGTCTGTTGCCCATTTGAAATGGCAACATTATCCCATAAGCAATACCAGATACGCATTAAATGTCGGTTTCATTTCGCGCTATTTTTGGTATCTTAATTACATCACAATAGTTCTACTGTAATAAATTAATTTGTCATTACACTGACTAAACTTTTGACCAGGGAAAAACCGGTATTACTTAATAAACAAATCGGTTTTGTAAGCGGCTTTACAATAAAAATCGATTAGAAATTTAATATCAGCTCTTTAAAATATGTTTTTGTAATTCTAAAGAAATCCATAACGAGGAAAATACGGCAACAGTAGCATTCATTCACAGTGACAAAAAGTTTTTCTATGGCAAAAATGTCCTTTCCCGTTTAATTCAAAACTATTCCGTTTCCCGGACTCATCGGCCGACGGCGACATCTATAATAAGCCTTAACCCTATTTCGGGATTACTCAAGACAGTTTCAATTAGAAAATATAGATAAATCAGTTTTTTAGACTGTTGATAAATAGCTGTATTGTTACAAAACGGTTTAAAAGTCAATAAAAATGTTCGTTTTTTTATGTATAATTTATTTGACGTTGTTCCTTGGGTCGTTTTTTTAAGTGAAATCGTTTTTAGGGGTCATTAGCGAGTTGTCTCGTCTGTAACTATTGTATATAACAGTAGGACAACCTAATTTTAGAGAGAGAATGCATTAGAAATCTATTAAAAGTTTCGGGAAGGGCATTCATACAATGCATTACAATTAATTTTACGATGCATGGTATCATCATCAAGCGTCCTTAAAATATTTACACTGCCGTCTTCTTAATTACTAACATTGTTATAAGGATTTTGTATGATATGGTAAACGTTATCGGTTTTTCTTTCAAAATTAAAGGCGATGAACTCCTAGAGGTCCTGACACTCACAATAATTATATAATTTAGTTTAAAAACGCATTGCACGCCTAATTAGCTTAGACTAAAGTAAAATGTTGAAAGTCAATTAATGTTGTCGTGGCCACATGTATTCAGTGTAGTCGCTTTTGTCTAATTTGGCCAACAAGTAATTGTAATTTAAAAAATAAAACTTTAATTTGCCATCATAATTACTCATTGTAACTCATAAGACGCATAATATATTAAAATAATATAATTTTTCGCCCTCATTAAAGTAGGGTAGTCATTTAAAAAGTAGGGCAGGCTCCCCACCTAAATGCCTGTCAGTCGTCTATATAAGCTCAATGCCATGTTTAAATTACACAGTCTAATGTAGCTCCTAAAAAGGCGAAGTTCTGTCCAGAACGTGAGTCAATGTGCCTGTGAGTATGATAGTGATTATAAGAAGTGTTTACACGTAAGTGTCTTGGTTCAACGTAAAATTATAGTAAACTGTATTCATAATTATGTTGAATTATAATGTGTTATAAAATATTATACTAAAAATTGTGTATGTAATTAATATCTAACGTTAATATATACCACATATGTAATGGTTTTTCTTGTAAACATAATATTTGACAATTTATTTTTATTGTAAATTATGACCAAAATCCTAATTAATCAATGTACACTTATATCAATTTTAATGATGCCTTAAAACAACAGTTAAAAAGATTTCTTTGAACTACGGAACCTGCTGTACGTAGTACCTTGATTTATTTATTTATAAAAGTAAAATTTAGTAATTTAGTAGAGCTGAATAATCATTTGTCTAAATAAATCTATATTTAAAGATCAACAAACATCCAAGTTTCCGTTGTTTAAAGACGAAACTTGTTACAGAAAAATCGCTATCAGTTGTAACAAAAAATTTGAAAGTATATCCAATAGTTTACAATGTCGTTGCTGCACAGATTACAAGTATTTTAGTCATTTATTAATTTATAAAAGGTTGTTTCAGTCATTTAATAATTTTTATTAATTTATAAGGAAGGTTTCATTAGTTAATTAATCTCGCTTTAAATCTCTATCTAAAAAAACAGATCAATATGACATAACTTGTGCATCGTGCCGTTATTTACTTCTGTTACAAACAATCGTGTTTCAACATGTTATGTTGGTGTGGTGGTGTGGTAGGTTGGCCGTGGTTGATTGACGATGAGTCGGTGATGTGTTTTACGAACGAACGGCGGTGAACACTTGTTAACAAGTCGTGTTTGATGAATCTTTTTTCTTAATGTTAATAGCCAACAAACGAGCAGAAGAGCCTTCTGACGGTAAGTGGTCACCGTCGCCCATGGACATCGGCAAGACCAAAGGTATCATCGATGCGTTGTCGGCCAGGAAATGCGAAAGGAGGTAAGAAAGAAATCACAAGGTCACCCACGCAACGCCCCGTTTAACAGCTATTCTCCATCCTGTTCACTTGAAATAAATAAAATGAAAAGCAAGAGGAAAAATAGTTTATTTTCGCATTGGCTGCACTTCCCCTCATTTAAAGTGCTCTTCACGAATATACATGGCTTGCACTCTAACCGTTCTTCGTCCACCACCATCTAGGGGCTGCGCGGTGTATCACCATCTAAGAGTAGTTGTCCACCCAGCGCGGCGTGCCTAGACTATCTAGGGTACACGATAGAATAAAACTTTCGCCTTTGTGCCCGTTTGTGTGTACGCCCGTCATGAAATCTGCTGTCAGCGTCTCCGTTATTTTGAGGACCCCTTGAATCTTGAATCTTGTCGACCCTGTATTCCTGTGTTTACCGATCGCACAGCGGTAACCACGAGATAACTCGGTTGTTTGAACAACTCGGTGTGGCAGCTGATGAGGCCCTTCATCGATACCCTTCGGCTCAGTGGGTCTTTCTGGGGGACTTTAACGCCTGTTATCAAAACTTGTTATTCCCATAGCAGACGTCCGAACATCCTAGGAGAGAAACACGGAATTTTGTCATGACGCTTGGTCTCTTCAAAATGGTAAAGCAAGCGACTTAGGTGCCTGATGTTGGTGGTCATACAGCCATTTGCCTGGACCATCTGCCGACAACCGATTCAGACAGATATGTCGTGCAGGTCTCAGCTGTTTGTCTGTCTAGACGTGAAAAAAGGTCACGACGGAATTCCAGGGTGTATTATATTAAAGGCATGTGCGCCCGAGTTGTCTCCTGTGTTGAACATCCCGCCTGTGCGGATGACGCAGTTCACGTCGTCATTTGTCATACGCACGGCAAAGGACTGGAATAGCTTCCCCGCGTTGGTGTTCTCTACTACGTACGATGTGGGAGTCTTCAAGAGGAGAATGAATAAACCTTTATAAGTTAATGCGTTCCACATCTTAGACTTCATCACTACTTATCATCAGGTGGGATTGTCGAGTCAAGAGTCAACCATTAATTTGCCTATACAAGTTTAAAATTTGTTTTAGTTGTGTATTAATATCTACCTATGTACGTGAAAGAACCTTTGTACCCCTTACTCTTTTGTTTGTGAACTGTTTTTCATAGTTTCTTTAATTTGACAAGTTTAAGTGTTGTCAATAATTTTTTTTAAAACGAAATTTTTTAAACCGATTGGGGTAGCATTTCGACCAGCAGGCGACCACTAATTATAATTATAACGAAAACAGAGACAATTTGGTTCACGCCCAAAAACAATTTGAACATAAATTGATTTCTGATTCAATTCACTTTTTATGTGCACTTCATTTTAAAGCATACTCTTGAACAAATTATAATCGTAAAAACAAGATTATTACGTTTTGACAAGCGTGAGATGTCGTTATTTAATTATAAACAATAGTAAAAAATATTCAATTTATTGATTATTGCACAACATATTGCAATTATTATTCTGAGCATCGCTGGCACTAGTTGGAACATCGGTTACCTGCAACAAGAGTTTGGATACGAATTCCACACGCATTTTGAATTTTTCAAATTTATGCCACGGCCGTTTAGAAATTAAACGCAACTCCTATTTACTTTAAAGGAAAACTAAGCGAGGAAACTTATCTGAGAATTTTTCATAACATGCTCCGTGTTGTGTCCGCCAATCGGCATTTGAATCTGTTAAGTAAGTCTACAAACTATCCCATGTGAGCTCAGCAATGAGACAAATATGAGTTACAATTGTAACAGTAATCGTAAGTTTACTTACTCTGAATGGCTTCGAACTGTTTAACTGCTCGATAATTTACAACAAGTGTATCGTGTGTGTTATTGTTTTATGTTTCGTAAATAGATAGATGATCATGGTTTTACCATGAAGCTGTTTATGACCAGAGACTTATTTTACTACTCTCCTAACCCGTTTCGGTTACAGCGTCTAGGCTTTATTTACTGATTTCGGTCAGATGTGCACCGACGCAACACGTCGGGCTGGAAGAGCTTCTTTATTATTTTACCACACAGTATATTGTTAAGCCTACACAACCGATGTAGTTCATAGCGGGCTGTATAATACAGGCCATAAAGGCCTGTAAAATAAATACGTGTTTTGATTTTAGCATTCCGTAACTCCGAGTATAGATCGGGTACAATTGTCTGTCTTTCTGTGCATCTTTTACGCTATTCTTGCCGCACGGACAAGTTGACATATATATGCAAAATTTGGTAACATAATTACGTATAGTATAAGTATATGTACATACGTATGTTTTATAGTTTTACCGTGTGTATGTAGGGGCTGCGATGGAACCTTTATGTTTGTTAGGTGGATGTGTAAAGCATATTCCGTAATAGAGCGTAATGATTGATAGAGCGTGCACACGTGGCCGGTTATGCTCCGCTTAATTAGCGCACAGACTCAAAATGTCTCTATGTAGCGTCAACTGCTGACAGTACAAGAATGTGTGTGCTGTAGCCCGTTCAATATAATTTAAAAGACATTTGTCTACCTCTGCGTCTTAAATTTGGAACAAAGTAAAGAATAGCAGAAGGGAATAGTTTATCAGCTATGGTTTACAGAAAAATCTATGTGAAAATCCTCTCTTAATATACGTTTACAGAGGAAACGAAAATTATATATAAATAAGTGTACAGTAGGTAACTACTCCGCTTGACTTCGATTCGGACTTGACCGTTTTATTCTTGATAAAACTTTACGACAGGAATATTTTTTCTTACTTCTATTTTTAATAAAATCCCCTGAAACTTAATATCCTAAAATAAAGTGGTCGCACTCTTTTTTTGTTTTTTTTTCCTTATCCGTTAATTAAGGATGTTATTGTGATGGTTTTATCACGAAGTATTTTACTTATGTACTTAAATATTTTTTGGCCCACCACCTTGTTTATTTAAGATCACTATCTTGAATAGACTAAAATTGTATTATAATTGTATCATCATATTCACATTAGGGATGTTATGGAGCTCTGTAACCGTAACCGAAACTAACCGATATCAAAATTAAAAATATATCCGAAACCGTAACCGAATCCAATAAAAAAGAAAATTCGTATTCATGGGCTTAAAGACTACTTAAACTAATATTTAGGTGTCACCTTAGTTAGTAAGCTTCAGTGGGGCGCCCATATATCGG
>PDGT01000064.1:1200422-1251128 GCA_003671415.1 Megathymus violae | reverse complement strand
TAGGTGTCACCTTAGTTAGTAAGCTTCAGTGGAGCGCCTATATATCGGTTCTCGCAAGTAAACTTAGTAGGTCTGTCTACGCTATTAGGAAGATAAGACTGATTACTGATGTAGAGACAGCTAGACTTGTTTATATTGCCTATTTTCATAGTCTTATGTCTTACGGTATCCTAATGTGGATTAAATCAGCGGACATTGATTCAATATCTATTTGTATTACAGAAAAGAGCAATTAGAGCTATATACAGATTAAAGTCGCGTGAGTCATTAAGAGAAAAATTTAAAGCAATAGGTGTACTCACAGTAGCCAGTCAGTATATATATTGTAATTTAGTATTTATTAAAAAAAAATTAAATACGTACAAGCAGAAAAGTGATACACAGAATCTTGAAACAAGAAATAGGCATAATTTGGTTCCATGTTCATATCGTCATCAAAAGGTTCAGCGTTCCTTTATGGGGCTTGGAGTTCGTTTTTTCAATAAGATTCCTAAGTTGATACGCGAGTTGCCCATTGGAACGTTTTAGCGTGGCATTAAAACACAACTTATAGGCAAAGGATATTATAGTATAGATGAGTACATTAATGACAAGGATGCCTGGAAATAATAGTATCGAAACCAGTTCCACACAGGTTTAAACTTTTGTAATTACCATGGGTTGTTTAAAAGATGTGCTGAGGAGTTTCTTTCGCCGTTTCTCCTCCTCGTTGTTAAAACACCTTTTCGAAACGGTGGTAGAAGCAAAAAAATGACGTTTATAAGTGTATTTACTGAATACCTATATAATAAAATGATTCTAAATATGAATTTGAAGTTATATACATAAAGACTTCTTTAACTCGTTTTCACAGACATAACGGCTTCATAAACTCATATTCATCATAATACGAAACTCTATTCTTTTTCAAAGACTACATTAAATATATATTTATTGACAGTTTAAATAGAAATTGTTGTTATTTACTCGCATTCTGTTTTAGTTCCGTCGAGAATTCAATGGTTCAAAAATATCGTACACTGTAAAAAATATATGTATACATGTACTTTAAAGAAGTTAAACATATAACATATTAACACGAGTGGATTTACTTATTATATCTAAGGTAATAAATTTGTTATTTTATGAGGTATTGTATTCATATATATACATAAAAATGTTAACGATACGAGGAGTTACGAGAAATGTTAAAAGTAGATTTCTAAATAACTTCATAAATTACTTTATCAATTAGTTTACACTTTGGCGAAAAAGCCTCACAAACTTTAAGGAAGTACTAGTGAATACCGTTCACTATTTACTTCACTGCACTCACACACCAGTTTGTTTTGCTATCGCAATATTACAGCCAGAAACGTACCTCCTATTCGCTTACTTCAAATATTTCCATCTTTTCATTACCCAAAATCATCGATCTATCGCCCAATGCTGGGTGCAAGTCGTCTCCAATACACGCTGTCCTACTACCGGAACTGAATTCAGTGGCTTTTCGCTGTTCTTCAGGTCACCAGTCCAACCGGTGTGAAGGGAACATATGTTGTATATATCAAAACGTGATCACAATTTAAGGAAATTTCTTTCCCATCGACTCCTTCCAACGTTTGCCCCTTCCGGTGCCAAACTGCGGGCTATGATGGCAACTTTCGTTCATTTATACATCCTACGAATCATCTAATGAAATTCTAGCAAATCTCTCCTTCCAAACTGCCGAATGAGGCCAACCAAAATCAGGTCTCGGATTCGTAAGTCATCACATCTGAAACAGCTTTGAGTTGCATAAATTATATCTTAGCTTCTCGCACTACCCGATGTTACACAGATGAAAGGAATAGTAAAAATAAATATAACAGCTCACCACCGAAGTTGTCTTTCTGTAATGATTCCATCTCGGAACCGCTTGCACTATTGATACACCAGTCCAACCTTGTGATCTTACTTACTCTTTACTCTTTTTACTCTATACTCTTATATTACTCTATATACTCTTTTTGTCACTATAGCTCCGATGACGTCCTCTCTTCAGCCGAAACGGTCATACGCTACTTTCGATAGAAACAAACCCTCGAGTGTTACAGACGAGCGGCTCGAACGCTGATGTCTGGCCTTCAATTCATTAGCGGCACACTAACGAGATCAGGTCTCTTCTCGCAATTGAGGAGAACCAGAGCGTTAGTTTGTTGCAGTTGCAGATTGATAGAGGTTTTGGTATTTTAGACCTGTGTAGAAGGTGGTATACGCAAAGTGGTGGGCGGCGACTGGAAAAGAAGAGTCGAAGTCCGGGCTCAGTGGCGTTTCTCAGGAGAGGCCTATGTCCAGCAGTGAACTGATACAGACTAAAGATAAGAGTGCCGGTTATTACTTACCATCAAGTTCCTCGGAGAAAAGTTTGCGGGCGGGTTAACGATATAAAATTGGTTTAGCGGCAGTTGAACATATGTGGTCCCTCCAGAGCAAACAATCCAGTGTTTAAATCATCACAACTAGCATTGAACGATTTCAAAATTTTATTGATTTAGGCACAATTGGCTTATTATTTTAAAAATACGGAGCGGAACACGTGTTGGTGACGGTATGTGTGTTGGTATATATTTTTGTTTATCATAAATGCATGTTTTACTTCGTGGGAGGGCGGGAGGTTTCATGCACGTATAGTATATACTGTCATACATTGTGCTTGCGGATTGTTGCAAAGTAAATTAATACAAATTTAATAACATTGAATTTCCGCACAGTAACGCCCGGCACAATCAAAATTGTTACAAATTGATTCGTCCACTGTGGTTTGTCTTTTATTTATATTTATTTATATTTATACACATCATACAATGTTAAGATAAATTTTTAAAACCAAAAATTTGTTTTCAGAACTAAAAATTAACGAACAAGATAATAAAATATGAGCAATTTCAATTAGTACACCAAATATTTTCACTGACGTTTTATCTATACTAATATAAAATCTGTAACCTCGGTCTATATATTTAATTTCAATATCATACTTTGCGATAAATATTTGTTGTATGACTACCTATTGACCGTAATTCTACCATTTTCGAAATTTTTGTCTTCCGTCTGTCTTTATGTCCGTCTATAACTCAAAAACTTCTTGACTGATCTCGATGAAAATAAGTGTATAGAAAGAACATGTAATTGCGATAATAACCTATAGGTATATATCGATAGACTATAAGGTACAATTATCATTAATAAAACATTATATTCGTATTTCTTCGGCAACGACATTCATTTGTTTCTGTCCGTGTGTATATGTGTGTGTGTCATGATGGTACTATAGTTTTTTTGTGATTCACAAATTTTGTTATTTTATTTTTACCAGGTTGTCCTTTGTTTGTAACATATAAAGATAAAATAAAATAAATAAAATTAATTGTATGTCTTGTTTTATTCATATTTTCTTCAGTCTTTTAATAGACAATATAAATTGTGGAATGTTTTTGGAGATAAGAATAAATAAACAAATATTACAAACGAAGTTGCGGACGTTCGCTATTACTCATATACATATAAATAAGAAGATATTGGATTAGATATATTTGCAACATAACTATCAATACATTTTTGTATATTTTCTACGTGAAAAAGGGCATCGCTGTTTAAATGAATGTTGTTATAATTTTAAAAATAACCTATTCTCTAATCGTGGCATTGAGATACCTCTTAACTACTAGCCATGGCAGGCGCGACAGAATAACTTTGTCCAGCAAGCTACCACGTTATAAACCGAACACTCGTTATATCGCTTGCCTGACTATCGACTACGCGTTCCGACGAATACGTAGTTCCTAAGTGCAAGCTCCACCTCAAGCACGCAAGCCAAAGAAAACACGTCAACTGTGTTCCCAGCGTTACACAGAAAAGAGGGGAAAACGAAAGTTGATATCTCTCTTTTAAAATATTACATGGTGCATATTTACCTAATTTGATTTTATAAGATGAGAGAAAGTTTTTTTTTTAAAGTATTCCTAAGTATGGAAAGACGAGCTCTTATGTTGCTCAAGTTTAATACTGTGGTGATCACCATCATTTAGCTTATGGAGGGACTAAAATCAATGATTTACCGTACTTTGTCAAGAGAGCAACAGTTTAATCTAGTGTCACCGTTCAGTCAGGGACACGTACGATCTTAATTTGCAATGAACCTTATAATGTTCCTAGTTACTTTTTTTTACATAAAATAATACCTAATGGTAAATGGTGATGAAGGCTAAGGTGTTGAACGCCCTAAACTGTAAACAGCCTATTCACTCTCCTCTTGAAGACTCCCACATCGTAAGTATTTTACTTAAGAATCCTGTCTATTCCATACAAGTATTGCATATCCAATAATGATTATAGCAGCTTTACACAAAGTAAGAACAGATGAAGGATATTTCAAGTCTTTACTTAATATTTTTACCCATTCCATATGTCGCATATAATTCTCCCACTGTTTAACAATGTTAAACTGTTTATCAAATATAACACTGAATAATTTTAGGAAATTAGGACCAATACTGTGTTGACATTGGATTCTTAGAGACTCGTTGTGGTTTAGTTTTTGTGGAAGTTTAAGATCCGTGCAACTTGAGATCTATTGCCTCTCAAGAGACCTTTACGTCTGTCTGTACACCATTAGATAAGCTTCATCTATTGACTACCAGAACAGTTTTTGAACTTAAAAAAAGGTAGTGTCATTAAGTTAACATGAGATACCTTTGGAAATTGCTTACACCAGTCGAATTCACTAATACCAATCACTAACGCGTTACAGTACAAGAATTTCCCAGTTGTGGTCGCATAATTATAAAGTCAATGCACTCCGTTTATGCAACACTGCTCGATCGCAACAAAATGAGACGCGTATTGCATTATGTTACACAAATAAATTCAGTGTGAAATAAAATCTCGTGTGCATCTCGCGTGCGTTCCCTTTACACTCAATATCTTAACACCGCGAGTATACCAACCATTTAGTCACACAGAACCACGCACACCCCCATATTGATGTGCTCAACACTGTAAATCCGGTCGTAACTGAATCTCTAATACTACTATCGAAACATTAAAAACTTTTTTTATAATTAAGTAACTACCTAATAATAAACTTATTAAACTTCACATGACTTTTTTCACTGGTAATAAATTGTACTAATTAATTCTGCTGTAATAAACTCTTGGTTCAGATGTGGCGTTTGACACGCCGTACTGTAGATATTATTCAATTGTACAACAAAATCAGCAAGTTAGCGGTGTCTCTGCGATTAGCAGACGATAAGATATTGTGGATATGCCTTCAAAAACAAATATTTCTTTATTGTCTTAATAAAACAGAAAGCCTAGACCGTGCTACAACTACGTTATTTCACTGCTTATGACATTATTACATGGCCCGATTGGTTATTTTGACTCCCGATGGCTTCAATGAGTTTTAAGGACTTCTGTTTAACGATAACAACTGATCTGCCTATATATCTACCTAATACGAAATACTAATACTAATAGTTACGAAAAAAAAAATGTATATTTAGCATCCTATTCATATCATCATCATTATAATCCTACTGTCTCTCTGCTGGGCTTAAGTCTTCACATTCTCTTCACATACCGTTGAGAACATTATGGAGAACTCCCAGGTTCCTCACGAAGTTTTCTTATTAACATCATATTGATCGACTATAAACTAAAATAAAAGTTCGTAAATCGGTTGTCTCAATAAAGAAGGTAAATTTTTTTTTTCAAATTACCAAACTTCATTCACATTTCGTCCGGGTATCAAAGAAAATATAAAGTTTTTATGAATACCGTTAAAAGAAATGAAATTATTTACATAATTATAAATGTATATAATATTCATGGATTAATTCCTTTATTTACGTGTTTGTAGCTAATATGTAGTCAGTTGTAAGGGGGAAATTAATTCAGTAACTCTCTGGCACTATATCTGACACATGTTGATAACATTTCGTGGCCGATCCCAGAATCGGATGGTAGCTAGCTAGATCAGAACCCAACGACTTTCAACAGGAGGAATTAATGCATCGCCTCGTCTGATATTCAGAAATATTTACCACTTTTTATCACCAGAGGCTTAGTCGTCTTAACGATGGGATCCCTTTACACCAACAAATATCTACCTTTAATCCTAATAACTTTGCTGGAAACCAACAACAAACATATGATCACTTATCTGTTTAATTTCAATATAATATGAATCTTGCTATGCGTACACAATAAAAGCAAATATGTGTAGTAACAATCATATAAATTTGTAGTAGATTTTGTATTTAAAACATCATCAACAATTATATAGTTTATTATTAAATAATTGGAGTTTCTTAGCAAATCCACTCTATGATTTCGCCGTCCACTGTCCGTAGAGAATCGTCTTACAAACAGTATAAATAAAAGTAGTTAAAGCAATACAAACAGTTCGTCTCGCGCGGCTGAGTAGCCTGACCGTCTGTGTTTAAATTATATATATTATGGACATTCGTCATTAATATGACGCCCTTGTCGCTACTTGTACTTTTATTCGTGTGTAACTGCGATTCATTAAGCATAAGAAGGATTAGTGACAAAAAAGTGACAAAAGATACCTCAGGAGACCTTTTCCCGAACTGGGTGCCATTTAAAAATAAACATGGTGACGAATTAGGAGAATTTAAACCTGTACCTAAAGCCAAACCTAAAAAAAGGTTAGCGCTGCCTATCAACTTCGTCTTGCGGGCAGTTGCAGAACCCTCAGCAGATGACTATTACGAAAAAGGACAAGGCGAAAGTGATGATGATGATAATTATGAGAAAAAAGAATGGTCTGATTTAAATAGAAACGCGAATGAAGCCATTAAAGTGGTAAAGACGAATAACGCGGATACCAGTGACATAGAAGGTATTGTCAATATTATTCAATCGAAGCCAAGCCCTATAGTAAATTCTATTTTAAGTAACAGTAATACCACTAACGATGATACATCCACTGCAGAAGATAAAAAAATGGTAGAAGAAAGCGAAGAAAATGAGAAACAGGAAACTGAGTCGGTTGAACAAGACGAAGAAAGTAAAGTAAATGACGAAAAAGATGACGCAATACAAAATGAACAACCTGACAATGACGTCAAAGAAATTGAGCAACCTGAAACTGAAACTGAAACAGAAGAGCCAAAACAAACTGATTCACAGCTAAGCGAAGATGAACAAAAAGAAACTGAAAAAAAAAAGGCTATAATCTTAAGTAGTGTGGATGCGTTGAAAGAACGTCATGCTAAAGAACAAAGAGTTATATCTGAAAGGCTTAAGGAAGAAGAATTATACGAAGAAGAGCACGACAGGGACCGAGGCAGGGCATCTGGAGATTCTAAAGAAATTTATAATGAAAAGCCTTCTAAATGGAAAAAGACGTCTGATTATGACGAATACGACGGGGATCGCTCCTCTGCTGAAGATAAATATAAAATAATACCAGAAAAACCTACTACAACCACAGCTGTACCATCTGCGAAAAACTTGAAGAGGCGGAAAAACAAAGCTACAGCAACTGGAAAAATCTCCGTATTCAAGAATCCCCAGTTATACATAGCATATGATGATGCAAATGTTAAGTCAACCACAACTGAACCATTAACAACACCGAAAACTACGCCAGAGTCAGATTCAGTTGCGAATTCAGTGGAAATTGAAAATGTGCGTATATCGCTTGTGCCTGACGAAACTGAAAGCAAAAATGGCGAACCAACGCTATTTTATCCTAAAAAAAGAAAAAACAGACGTAAGTCCAAGAAGACAAAAGCAGCTGACTCTCATGTAGCAGAGACTGCCTCAAATCAACAAGAGACTGGAACAGCTGTTGCAGTGATTCCTAATCTGACTGCTCCGGAAAATATAGCTGATGTTGCGCCTTCAACAACTCACACAGCATTTTCAGCATCTGCCCAGGTTTCTTCTATCTCAGCACCATCAGTGCCTGATGCTGAAAAATCTGCGAGCGACTCCCAACAAGTATCCACGGATAAGGAAGAACAGAAGTCTAAAGACTATACTTATGAAAGAGGTAAGTTTATTGGAAATCATTAAAATATTCTATTTATAAATCTATGCGTATAAAATTCACTTAACGTTCATCATAGTTTAAAATACATAAAGTTTTAAAGTAGAAGCACCAAAATATTATAAACCTTGAACAATCGATTGTCCACTTTAAATATCACGGTCTTGGATTCAAATCTCTTCTCATATCACCTTGCAACAGAAGTCGTTCTGAAGGAATTCTAGTTGTATTAAGTTTTCAACTGAAGCAAATTAACAAATTAGCAAAAGCAATTGTTGATGTAACACAAATAAAGCAAAATTAAAACACATACAATTTATGTACCTGAATAGGATAAATTATTAAATTGAAATTGCTCGTCTTTATATCACTTGTGTATTCTTCCTCCTGTTCTGTATATTTTGCATGCATGTAAAGATTAAGAAATAAATTATTTTCTCATACACGCACTAGAATTTCATGTGTTGCGGGTGTCATCGTCACATGCAAATGTGACGTTACTAACATTTAGATCCAAGAGCAAAAATTTAACTTTTACATAAATCAATATATTTACTAGCATATAATTTGAAATCTATACAAATTTTAATAACTTGATATCATTTAATATTCACCGGTTAGTAACTGTAGTTTATTAACTATGTTTTATGAGTGTTTTACAATTTAAGTTGATTTCAAATTACATTTATGAAGGTGGGTTTTTTACACGCCCGAATATTAATCCGCGCTCGCTCAGCTTCTGGAAACATGAGTTTTACTTGTCGATGTTATGTCTTTTATAATTTTCTCCTGTTAATCTCATGCATTACAATTTTCCTCATCCATCACTTTACCTATTGATAAAACCGTTCTATGGTTATTTAAATTATCGCCCTCAAAACGTACACATTTTCTATGTCTGTTCCATAAAACAGCCTTTGTCTTATACTATTCCGTTGTATTAATTAATATATCCACCGCACATACATTAAAAACAGTAATATTTCCGGACCATTTCAATTTGCTAAAAACACTCTCACGTAATTAGAACTTCCATTTGTGAAATTGTAGCGCGGGAATGCTTGTTTTTGCATGCTTGTAGATATGACGATCTGTAATTTGATTTGTTTCTCATAACGCATAGCGTTCATAACCCGACGGCATAAATGTAATTCCATTGAGTTACGCGAATTCGCAACCGGTGTTTGGATAGCTTGAGGCACAATTTTAATGAGCTCTGCAATACTTCAAGGAACACTTTAAGTAGTTGTTCCTGGTAAATTCTAAGATGACAGTTGCTAACTCTCAAATGTGGCCTTAGAGCCTTTAAGGGGTGCTCGATGTTATACCTATAATTATTATACGCCTTGGCTTAAACTCATTAGAAGCCCACTGCAGATCACAAGTCTTGAGGAATTAAGGAAATCTGAAATATGCTGCTCCAATACGAATAAAAAGATTTTATCCACGAGGCGATCAAATTAACGAAATAACGTACAAGTCAAATATCGATAGATCTTAATTCTTACTTTTCCTTTGTATTACGATTGCCATTTATCAATAATAATCGAGACCAGATGGCTTTGGGCCGTCCGAAACACAGAGTGCTCAAGAAATTTCACCACTAGCAGTTAGCCATCCAGTCCCGAGCCGTACCGTATATGCGTGATTCGATCGTCCAATTACGATTGACATAACCCATCAGGCTTATATTCATTAAGAATAGCCAACTTATTGTATTCAAGCACGAACGAGATCGCACAGAATTATAAAATATTGATAAAATCGTAATAAGTTTGGGTTAGTCAGAGCTTACCTGAAAAAAATTTTCTGTGAGTATTCTACATTATTGTGTATTAGTATTAAACATCAATATTCATTATTTACATAAACTGTTCAATAAACAGTCTACAGTGAATACAGGAGAATTCATCCTACTACTTTTACATTTTTTATTTTTGTTGACCCGTTAACGTTGTTGGAACTGCCTGCGGACCGTGGGGTCGCGGGTTCAATCGTTACACATTTATGTGAGACATAAAATTAGTAAATTCTTCTTTTAATATCGATAATTATTGTGGTAAGTTACCGTTAATTCATCCAAAATAGTACAGTACAATTAATTTGACCTACCAATTATTTGGAAGCAATTTTCATGGCTGTATATAAAGCAACAAAATCTTATTATGCAATGCAGTGTAATGTTAACTTCACATCGCATGTGGCTAGAAATACAAAAGTGCTGGAGCCAATATCCTTCCTTGTGAAAGCCCCTTCGCGCACCTTGTCGTATTCGTACTCTTTGTCACTATTAATAAGTGCTGCATAAATCGTTTTAAAAATAACAAATTTGAAGATTCTGAGTACGCTTCTAGTACAGTTATTTCATAAATGTATTTTGGCAATCTGCATATTTTGACACACACCACCACAATAGCCAAAACACGACCCAAACACAAAAAAAGAACATAGCCGAGAATCATTAATAAAGTAAAGGCAACATAATGACACACGCAGTGTAACACTGCTACAGTTTACAATAGAAAGTAAATTCAAAAACTAAAACCGAACTAAACAGTTGCTACATAGTAGATTGCGATGTAAAAATACAAAACAAGAAAAAAATCTTATCTGAAATTGTTATGTACAAACAATTCAAAATGTATCCTCTATTAAATAAACAACTTGCACGTAATATATTTTACAGTATTTAATATATATCGTTGTGTAATGTTCAGAGGATAACTGTGCTCATATACCACTTTGCCCTACAGCTTATGATAGCCTACTACTATTAGAATGTGTTGTCTTGTTAGGGCATATTGACTGGGCTACAGGGTCGTCCTATTGGATTTGTTACTAGAGTATCATAAAACCAAAAATCCCTCTATGCCCAGGTAGGATAAACTTAAATTTTTCATTTTTCTCACTATAGGTGCACATGATTCACCCTGTAATTTATTAAGCGGACAAAAAAATTCAAAATTACGAAAAATGGTAATGAAAAATAAAAATTACATAATATATTTTGGCTGTTCAAAATATATTACATTCTGTAACTTTCTGTTGTTACTAGTAAGCATTGTTTTTTTAAACCTTCAGAATTTAACTCATAATTTTTAGAATGCCAACATTAACAACACAATATACAGTATCGAATTAAGTTGTCATGTTTGATTCTCGCGGAGCCTTACTACGGTAAAACTGACGGCGCATCAGCGAACTCCAGAAATAAGCGCACATGTCGATTCCCACGACCGTCATTCCATTACTTATATTGGACGGATCTCACCGAATTATAATTTGGGTTGAATAGATGCAAATAATTGTTAATTCCAATGTGAGATGTGAATGAAAATAATGTTATAAGTTTTGTCCGACCCCTTATCTCGCACTCATTCGTGGCTTATTATACATATAACTTACTAGCTTAGCCCGCGACTTCGTCCGCGTGGAATTTAACAAAAAAGGTTATTTAATAGAAATCAAAGTATCCTAAGTTACTCCTTATTACATCAGCTACCTGCCAGTGAAAGTCCCGTCAAAATGGGTCCAGCCGTTTCAGAGATTAACGGGAACAAACAGACAGACAGACAAAAATTGTTAAAAATGCTATTTTGGTATATGTACCGTATATACATTCATATGCATGTTTGTAAAAAGCGGTTATTTTAATATAAGAAACAAACACTCCAATTTTATTTATTAGTATAGATTAGCAACATTTATTTATTGTTGCTGTATATGAATGGTTAGTTACAAGTATATAGGTTTTGTTAATTCGAATTTCGTGATGTGAAGCAACAATGATAAACTTCATCATTCAAAAACACGTCAAATAATTCGGTAAGATATTTTAAAAAAACGTCCTTGATATATCAAATTTAAGTATTCTTTCTTTCTTTCCTCCTTCTCATTTCCTGGTCGACAGCGCATCAGCAATACCTTTGGTCTTACTGATGTCCATGGGCGCCGGTGACCACTTACCTTCAAGTGGTTCGTCCTGCTCGTTTTTCGGCTATTTACTTAAAAAAATATCATATTATGTATATTACTGCCGATTTGGAACTTTTTGTATTATTGCATTCCGAATAATTAATTTGCGTTTCCTAGATGGAAAGAAAAGTACAGGATGCAATTTCAAAATGAACATTGTTATCATATGTTGTGCTCCCGGATTATTTCAAAGTATATTTATAATAATTTAATAAAAATGGATTACCGCGAAGTGACGCTTGATAGGTTCTGTGCTGTTATCGAAGTCTTACCACAAATTACTTTAATAATATGATCGGTAAGTTCTCATTTTCTACAATAATAACAATACCATTCCGCATTTCATCTGAAATTGAACCTGTGAACTGAAATAAATAAACCTTTTTCCCATCAAATAATACTATTGTCAACAAAGCACCACACAAAGATTACACATGCATAAAATTAAATTTAAACACACTGTACCATCATAATTATCCCACGGCTGGGCTCAGATCATGCTTCAGTGATAATTATATCTAATAAGCATGAAACTTTTGAAGAACTGCATGCGCGTGCAGGTTTCGATCTCAGGTCTCCCATGCGTGAGGCCGACGTTCGCACCCCGATGCCGCTACATTGCTAATGTGGCACTCGTAACTATAGACTTCACTTATCTTCTACGTTCAGTAGAATCTGTGGCGTCGCAGAATTGCGTATTAATCGACTGCAATTACTATCTGGACCCTGTATGGGTAATAATCCAAGGTTGTTGAGATTACCTATTTATGCTCAATTAGAACTCGCCAGTTTTAACTTTGTTAAATTATGATCAAATTATATATAATACACTACCTATATATAAAATATGAACTCCGCGTGATTTACTCCGCTATTTCATCGCATGAAATATCCAAACAATGTTCAAACACTACACAATACTTATCCAAACTGAATTATTTTCGCAAGATGCTTGTAACCGAAAGTGAGACGAAACGCGAAACTCGGGTTTCAAAAAAACTTTTATAACACCATTCTAATAGCCATAGCGATACCGAATCCATTCTGAACACGGATTGAAGTAAGGCAACTTAAATTTGATGCCAATAATTGAATAACTTCTGTTAATAATTGGAAGTTACATTCATTGTCGTTTAAATATTATTAGGGAATAAAAAATAGAAATATATATTTTTTTTGTTATGACAAATTTCGAAAATATCAAAATGTATGTGGTTAATATAAGTGACGAATCCAAGGTAAATGTTCAACTAATCCGGGACAAATGTCCAAAATGAGTTTCCCAATTTTGAAGTTTTCAAATTTTATCATATCAACAAAATGTCACATTGGCTTACACGAATGTTTAAAATTACGTTTTGTTAAAAAATATATTATTTTGCCCTCATCTCTTGCTAACGTTTTTTGACAAAATTAGAGAATCGTCTTTGTAAAACCACCTGTATACCAAATTATTTGGGTTGCCTTTCCTATGAATGACATCACTGTGACCTAAGCCAGCACCTGCCTTCTGTGACCGTGGAAAATCGATTGTCACCGCTAAATCATTCGACTTTCGCTAAAATACTCTATCGTAATTTGTCATTTAATGACTTATGACAGATTGATCGAAGAGAAAGTGGTGTAACTGCAATGATCCACCATTTGCTACCGTTTTAATATTGATAATAAATTAAAAGTGTTCTAATACTTATTTGGCCGCTATTTTATTGATAACAAAATACATGTACTTTTCAAACATCTATAAATACTTATTAATTTTAATGAGATTAAATAAATATACAAAATACAAATAATTACTTACTCGTAAATGACATAGAACCACTGTAATCAAGGCTAATTAAATATACTTATAATCAACTCCATACTTACCAGCTCAAATCTTAAACTGTCTTAACTCAAACTGAAGTCACTTTTGAGTTCAGAACGAATTGAAAAATTTATTCGTTTTAAGGCTTGTAATGATTTTATTTCTTATTTTAATCAAATTAAATTTACCGAAAACAGAATCCAGCTAAGAATTTTTATATTTTAAACACACTGATCTTTCACTACACCGATTTGTAGATTCACTAGTTTCTCTATGCGCTAGTGACATACCATATTCTAAGTCGGATCGCGTATCCAGATCCACACGCACAACAATACAACCCCGAAAGATAGCAACCACTGCGAAATAATCGAGTTTTTAGTAATGTAATTGAAGCTATATCATCAGTGATGTATCCATAAAAATTACAAATATTGTGTTTTATATGTTACTAGCGGGTCGCGCTGACTTCGTTCGGGTGTACCAATCATACGATGACGTGATATATAGCGTATTTCAGTGTAAAATAATTTTTCAATTAGGTGCCATGGTTACAAAGATTACCTTTCGCATATACACAAACTCACAAAATTTGCACTCTTTATAATATTAGTATAGATTTTGATTACAATAATGGGGGTCTCCCGCTTCGTTTTGGATCGACGACCCGTCGATGGTACCGTTGGTGTTACTGACCTGACCAGTAACCGGTGACCAGTTACCATCAGTTAGCTGCTCATTAGTCGACTAGTTACATAAAAAAATTACCTAACAATGTATATTGTTAAGTAACTGGCCCGCCTCGGTGTTCCCGCCTTCTTACAATCTGGGAGTCTTCAAGAGGAGAGTCAATAGGCTCTTATAAGTTAACGCGCTCAACATCTTCGACTTCATCACCCTTACCATCAGGTGGGATTGTTGTCAAGCATTAACTTATTCTATGTAAAAACAAGACTTCGTTCCTGTGTCTAGTATTTGGATTATGTAAAATACTTTTATTTCTTGCGGGGGCAATATTGAAATGAAAAGGCACACAGCAGAACTTACTTCATAAAACTTAATGGCTGTAAACACTTAATCGAAAACAAAAAAACGTTGAAAGGTATTGTTACATCGTGCTTGACTAAAATTCAAATACAGTCACAACACTATTCCATTTGATTAAAACTTGTGGCGTTTCCAATACTCAGGTGGCATACCGACGAACGTTTTAATTTGCTTAATTAATTTAACTACAAGGTGTATATCAGCTTGACCTGTATGTATAACTGTAACGGGAAACGACGATTACATATTAATATTTAGTCAGCGGTAGGGATAAAGGTTTGCAAATTAGGACACAATAATAAAACATATTATAACATAATACCTATACTGTGACATGTCCACATACTAGAATTTCTCAATAAAATGTTATTTAGAAAAAATCGTTATTTAGCAATAAGATCGCCTATTGCCATACAAATATTAAGTGTCCGCTGATTCACTCACAGTAGGATAACATAACCCATAAGACTGGAAGTAGGCAAAATAATCAAGTATAGCTGTCTTTACGTCCGTAATCAATCTTATCTGTCTAATAGTATAATAGATTCTTTCTTTCTTTCTTACCTTCTGCTAAATTCTTGGCCGACAAAGCATTAGCTAGCTTTTGGTGTTGCTAATATCCACGGGCGACGGTGAGCGCTTACCATCAGATGGCTCGTCCAGTCGTTTGTCGGCTATTAACATAAAAAAAATTACTGTTTAAGTTCACCTACGAGAACCGATATATGGGCGTCCCACTGAAGCTTACTATCTAAGGTGATACCTAACAAAACTGTGGATTGTTCCATAGTCAATGGTTCGTAATTTCATTTATGGATTTTGCCTAGTTTCTGTACATTTGGTAGTGTAGTAAATTTTATACACTTCGTTTTATAAGCACAAAAAATAAACTTTAGGTACTGTCTTGTTGAACCCATTTGACCGACCGTGCGCAGAGTCTGGAGCTATTGATAACAATGTTACTTAAAGTTTCCTTTAGTTATTCTGGTAGATAGATTTTGAAACAGACAGAACTATGGTTATAATCTTGGTTGAATTAAGTGTATCTAACGGTCTAAAAGTTTCTATTTATAAAGTTTCATTTTACAATAAACACAATTACCCCCAGAGGATAGTTTAAGTGAAATGTTCCTTTCTGGGATAGTTATATCATAATAGTTAATAAATCTCATGAACGAGCCGAGCCAGGGAGCAGCCGCCTGCTAAATGAGGTTTAAAATTATTTTGAGATGGATTAAAAAACTTTTCATTGAAAAATTTTCAAAGTCAAGTTGGGAGTTTTTTTTAATGTAAATAGCCAACAGACGAGCAGACGAGCCACCTGATGATAAGTGGGCACCGTCGCCCATGACATCAGCAAGACCAACGGTATCACCATTGGCCAGGAAATGAGAAGGTAAGAAAGAATGTACTGGCTCTCAAGCCCCCAGCCTGAATACGACGAGTCTTTGGCAGGTGGCTCAAGCAGGAGGGTGGTAGCTAGCTAGGCAGATTTTACGGAAAGATAATAATACCACTAATTATATTAATTACTTAATAATAATACTGATAATATAATCTTTACTCAAAGTCCTACCACCAAGCAGGCTGACTTCTGTCGCTTCTTACGACACACTGTTTTGCCAGCATGGGATTGGGAGGAGTATTCTAGGCCGCCTAAATACGGCCATAAAGTTTGCCTTTGCGTTTGTCGCACTAATCTCGGAAACAGGCTTAACCAATTTCGACTTAACGGCTGAACAGATTTTGATATTAGTAATTTATAATTCATCCTGGGAAATGGATCTGTTCCCGCGGGATAGTTATCATAACATTCGGTTAAAAGGACAATAAATAAAATCTTGTCTTCTTAGCTATAGCTATTATAATAAAGTATTATTTTTCGTATACACAGACCTAGACAAGGCAATCCCTTAAACAATGCGGGTAATATTCCTAAACGCAAAGCGTAGTTTTGCTGAAACGAAATTTATCAATACACTTATTTTAATTCTTTATTTCTATTTCGATAAAACGCTTTATCATCGAGGAGGAGGAACGAGGAAAGAACTTCTCAGCAAACCTTGAAACAATTTAAATAATTACAGTTTAAATTTTACTACAATATGTTTATTTTTTATGGAATTTGCAGCCACTGCAACCTACAATATCTTAATGTGGCATATCTATTAACAGCTTATTATTATTTCTTGACTTGAAAACACCCACGTTACAACGGAAGGAAATACATTGAACAAATTCGTAAATCACACTACAGTCCAATTGAGGATAGAAACGGCATCTGTAAGTCGTTGCCCTTGACACATATACTATTTAAGTTTGCTTGAAAGAAGTTTCTGCACGATCCAACATAGGAAAACTTACTAGTGAAAGTCAATTTTACTAAAAAAATATTTAATTAAAATGAGTGATAAAAGAGCCAATATTTACAGTAGTACTTATTTTATTTATTACTAGCAAACTGCACTCGCTTCGATTCAGGAAAACTACGACTTCCATTATTTTAAATTAATTTAGCTTATTTCTTTATAAACGGATTGCAATGTTACGATCTTTAAGTATTAAGTGACGCTTGCTGCAATACATTAGTAAAAAGCAGAACGAAACACACAAACAGACACAGACAAATAGACAAAAATTCCAACAACTGTTGTTTTGGGTTCTATTGCGTTAATATTATATATTTTTCGTAATAATATTTTTTCTCATAAATCGTTCATGTACAGAGAGCGATCACTTAGATTTTTATTGTTAGTATAGATAAATTATTATAAGTGACAAATCGGTTTGTATTATACAAATCAAAATGAATATTTAAAAGTGATTGCTTTCTTGTGCTTATAACATCTCCACGAGCGATGAGCGAGTAAAGAATGATGACGGAATTTATTACTATCTTCGGTGGTGACATTGCGGTGGTAACGTGCTGGATGTTATCGTTATGCAAACGCAACAATGATAATGAGGATGATTCGATTGTTGGTTCTGACTATTAAAAAATATTACTGAAAATTTCACTGATACTTGAGGTATCAGCTAATGCCAATTGAAAGGGATCGACAAAAGTTAGGTCGGAAAATGGTTACGTGAATGGAGGCTTAAAGATTTAGTTGCGAAAAGATTTCAACTAAACAAGAAAACTTTCGTGAAATGTTAGGTTTTGTAGTCAATTTGTTGCGATCTGCTCGAAGAGCGAGGGGCTCCGAATGCGCATCTCTGCCGCGCCAAATATTTATGTGACGGATAAATGTTTCTTTTCAGATAATAAATGATAAAGCCTTAGGGTTGCAACTAACTCACGCACAACTCCACAGTAGTGTGATGAAATGCTGCGGATTTCTATAATTACAAAACCAAAAAATAGCTAATCGTTTCTCGCTCGTTGTACGACAAGCCCCGTTCGAGATTGAGACCTTATTGCATTATAACCAACTCCTTCGAAAGGCTTTAGAAGAAATAAATATGCAAACTACATCACTGCAAATGAAATAGAGTGGCGCCCAGTCCGTTCGGGCAACTCCATATTTGCAATCTCTCGTAATTTGCATTTGTTTTCAAGAAAATTGTCGTCGCCGTGTTGAAATTCGTAGAAATGAATATTCATGGAAGTTATACATACCTATTAGCAGATGGCTGCAAAACGTGGTACTTTTCTCGTAACTGAGGAGTCGTTGCGCATATCACCCCACTCCAGTGTGAGCCGATGAAGGATAAGTGCCTAACCAAAGTGTCGGAAGGCCGACACGTTGAACGACTACTGTTCAACAACCAGGATCAATGGCTGCACGTGCCCTACGGTACACGGAAGCGCTTTAAAAATTTGTCACTACTAACCCATCCTACTGCTGACCGAGTCTGTAGTCGTTTAACTAAGTCCATCATCGTTGATTGTCAAAAGCTGTGGGCTATATAGCATATGCGCTTCATCCAATATTTAATAGAACACAAAATCATGTCCCATGTACCCCACCGTCAGTTGGCACCGGTAATATCATAGACGTCATGACCAAAATCTACATATTATGACATCAGGTTCTTGGTACTTAGAAGGTAAAGTATTGTCGCTGCAAGTTATTATCCCAATGCTGGGTTCGAGTGTCAATACCAAAGGAAATGGACGCGTCACACAATTTGACACTCAGTTTTCTAGGTCTTCTCACAATGGTTTCCTTTCAATGTATTCATTAATACGTAACATTACGCAGGTATTGGACGAGATACTCACTCCGAGCATTCCGAGGAACATCACGAAGGTGGGAAAAAGGCGTATGAGGTGAGTGACTTGTGCTTATAGAATAATTATTCATAATTATCTTCTAACCAATCAGCAATCTAAGCGATCAGCTGACGTATGGAAACTCTGAGGGGATCGGAACGTCAGAGATTTTTGTGGTGATTTAACAACCTCTCAGCGTTTTTCATAACGCCATGAAGACAACTGCAACCAATGGCAAACTAAATGATTTAAAAAGTTAACTATTTCAAATACCACAACCACTCTCACATGAAAAAACAATCCAGATCAAAATATCATGTGGAATCTTCATGAATAAAATGTTTTTAATTTTATATTAAATTGTGTTCTATAGTCTTATTATAACTCAATGCTTGTTGAGAATCCTACTTGATGAGGTCAGCCGCAAACTTGTTAACAGTATACTCAATCTTTTTTTGATGTCACCCCTATCGTAATAGGCCCGGAACGCCGATGCAGGCAGGCTGTTCCAGTGTACGCCACCCGTAACACAGAAAAACCACTCACACATACTTCGAACGCATGTGTGTGGGTTAGCGTTCTAAAAATATTAATAAGAAACTCTTGTCAATAAAAATTATTGATAGTGAGTAATAACCCAGTCGAATAAAATGAGTATCTTATGAGTAAATCAAATGTAAATTCATAGCACCTCTTAAATGAAAAGTCATTTGCATATTAATAGGCATTAATCATTTGATTCATAATAAAAGTAAATGTTACGATGAAAAATGACAACTGATCTTTCACATCACATCTCAGAAGATTCCACCTTTTTGATAACAGCTGACGAACGATTAGGCAGGCCATCTGACAGTAAGTGGTCATCGAATTTTTGTCACCAGCGTTTGTTATGCCTCTTTTATCCTTTACGAGTCTGCCAGACGGACGAAAAAACGTATGTTTCTCTCAATCTTTCTTTGGTCTTTTCCGTTTTTCTTTTACCGAACAATGCGTCAGTATTGCCTTGGTGACACGCATGTCTATGTACGGCAGTGACCATTTACATTCAGGCGTCCCGCCTGCTCTTTTATCGTTTATTGACATAAAAAGGTCATTGAATCTAGCAAGAAACGTTCATATTTCTGACGTTAAAAGGGTTTTAAAAATAACGCAGCCTCTCCCGAGCTTTTAAAAAGCTTCTCGTCAATTTTAAATTTTCATCAGTTAATATTAATGGATTGGTAAGTTATGCAGAAAATTTTACTTCATGCCAGTTTTTATCAAAGAAACTTTATTATGTCATTAACATTTAAATTGTTGAAAATAACGAATCAGATTTTGATGATAGTGGTTTGGGAGTCGGTTTTCCGGTCGGGGAACGCAGGTTGAAATCGCACCATAACATTAGAAGTAACGAATGTGCATGATCAGAGGTAACTTCTTATGTAGGGATGTCAATCCATTTGCTGTAATTTATATATATAACTAAGTAGTGTTTGTATAAACAATCCTAAGCTAACGCGTGTATCGCATTGGTATAGACAATTATAATTATAACTGTCAAACCTGTCGTGACGGCTCATACAAACTTGTACCTCAAATATTTATATTTTGTCACCGTTTTGTATTTCGAATTAATTATCCCTTGTTTTGGTCTCGCAGGAAAATATTGAGAGGAAATTAGAGCTTATCTGAGAGTTCCTTATACCAGGACCACGGACGAAGGCACCTCGGACCTAAATATTTACACGAAGATATGCGAATTATAGTTTGCCAAGGTAGAAAACTGCTTGTTATATTCCTCCGATTGTGTGAGGAAACCCAAAACCAGTTGATACAGAATGACGTTTTGTGATGTACTATATGATATGATTTTTAAAAGCTAAAAAATCAAATAGCCAAATATCAAACAGAAACTAGTTAATTTACACCCAAATAAGCATCTTGAAATTCATCGTCACGTTCGCGATAAAAACCAAATCTCTGCGCTCGTAAAACATTTACGAGTCTCGTGTAACTGCCGATTTGTCAGAAAAAAAGGTATAAATACGGCTTTTCGTTTGATAATGTTTATTGTTATGGTCTCGAGGTGTTATTACGTCAGGAAGATCATCGAATATTATATATCGTCGTTTTTACTCGCACACTGAACAAGAGATGCGTGCTCACAATGAATAATATGACAACATTATAACTGCTGCATGCATATGATAAAGTTTTCAAATCCATTAAAAGTAATTCCTGGGTATTTTGTCGTATAGTCTTTACAAAACAAAACTCTCCTTGAATTCACAAGTGTTGCATGGAACTGCTTGTATGGTGCATCAACGAGACGGACACGTGTGTGAAATTTAAACAGACCTGCATTTCGTTTTATAAACATTGCACATTCTAAGATGTAAAGACACGATACAGTTAGCAATTTTAAGTATTTAAAATGTGGCTTACAACAGTCTAATTGTATTTTTTGCAGATTGCTCTGATACATTTTTATGTGGCTTTAATACTCTCTCTGTATCTACCGAGTTCCCCCAGAGTATAATTCCATATATGAATATTGCTGCGACATGTTACGACAACGCATCAGTGATACCTCTGGTCTTGCTAATGTCCATGGGCGACGGTGACCACTCACCATCAGGTGGCTCGTCTGCTCGTTTGTCGGCTATTAACATCATGACCATGATATGCTATTGGAATATTATCACGAATTACTATATTTGTAATTTATGATATTAACGAATATAGTATTAAGCAATTGCTTAGTATATTGGCAACGAAATGATTACGACATTTAAGTTTGAGGCGTGTGGATAATATTTATAATTTTAGAACCATTCAATCGACTAACTGGCCGCTTGATCGAATAACTTAGTTATTAACCATTGGACTAAATAGTCAGTGACTATCCAATGAACGCACGGCCACACACACACAGTTCGTACTTATAGTTATAACTGTACAAATGAGTTGTTGAGAATAGGACATTTTTTTATTCACCGAGCTATTGTCAAAGTATGTATATTCTCCAATATTTTTATGTAATGTAATCTTATTAACATCATTTTATTACTTCCTTCATAAATCATTATATTGTTATGGGAAAATCCTCCGACTTTTTTAATATCACCGATATACCTTACTCGTTATCAGATTGAGTTAGTCCATTGTTATGACGAAAGCAAAATCGTCTATTATTCTTCCTCTATTTCATATATGGAGGGTATTCTGGCAGAATCGGATAAGTGCAAAACTTTATGAAATTTAGTTACTTGATTTTTCTACTCTTTTTATTTAGCAAAACCCTATATCTGTAGAAGCCTTTATCATGATTTTTTAACTATGTAAAACATTTTTCTAACATTTAATCTTGTAAAATTAAAAAGCGAAAAGTTTTAAAATCTCCTATTCTACAATTCAAATAATTAATTACAGTGATAAATAAAAGCATTTACTCTCTTTACTTTGAAAAAAATATAGTAAATTTATTTCTATTTTTACTTGCATTTCAGTACATTGGATTTTATTTGGTTGTAACTGTTAAAACAAAATTACTTATTTTTTTACGTTTACATGTAAAACCGCATATGTGCCTTTGTATTGTTTTGCATGTCACAAGTAATGAAATTCGATATTCCACTTCAGTATTCAAAGCAGATAACGTTATATTAGGTTAGGCAAGGAAATATTTAATTCTTTCTCCTGTAAGTATAGAACGACCTAAGAATCCTTGCTGCACAATATATACGCGAGCAAAGAGCTTATACAAAAAAATGCTACTTTATAACAATGACGTAAAAATACAAGGTCAAAAGTTTTTCACGAAAACTCTTAGAATTGGACCATCTGCCGTCTTTGACGCTTAAAAAAAGTAATAATATTGGTACTTTTAATGCAATTGATAACAGTGAAAAACATGAGGAAGGAACTAAAAAAGGACGCCTAGAATTCGTCGTCTAGAGTCATTTCCGAGTATGAAATCTCACTATACAAGAAAATATACAAACAGAAAGTTTCTACAAACAAAATGTTTAAAGAGTTGTGCCAAAAGAAAACCAAGAAGCAGCTAATGAGCCTACCTATCAAAGAATATTTTTATGGAATAAAATTTAAGCTTTTTTGTACCAAAAAAAGATCAATATACAATTTGTACAAATTATAAAAATGCTGCCAAAGAATATAAGAAAATATATAACAGAGCATATCCAGAGAAAAAATAAATGATGGAAAAGGAGCTAACAAAAATCCTTATTTTATTTTAATTTCATTTCAATTGATATCTCTCTGCAAAAAGAACCTTTTCATTATTGTCGGAAACTGTGCGTATTTAACCTCAGTATTTATGAAGCAGGCCTACCCAATAATGCATACTGTTTTCTATGGTCTAAACTAAACGGCAAGAAAGGAAGCTGCGATATTAAACCGTTTTATTATCTGAAGGTGTTCCATCTAATGTAACCGAAATTAGTCTTTTTCCCGATACTTGCTCAGATCAAAATAGAAATCAATATGTAGCTGCTATGCGTTTGTGGGCTATTAAAAACATTAAGAATCTGCAGATAATTGGGCAAAAGTTTTTGGAATGTGGTCATACATGATTCTGATACGCACAGTGGTATTGTATCACAAAAGAAACTTAAGTGTATTTTATGCAAGAATGGATCGCAATATGCCAACGTGCAAGGCGTAGAAAAGTACATGTTGCCAATAACAAGATACTCAAAGAGCCATATAAAACAAAATAGTTTCTATATCATGAGTTCCATAATTTGAAAGATCCGGATTTTAAAACAATTCATAATAAGGATTATAAACATAATGAAGGAAATAGAAAAGGATCTATTTTAATTACGACATTTGCATTCACACGATTTATTCACAACACACGACACTTAGACGACATGGTAGCAAAAAAAGAAAAAAGAACTAGTCGTAGGGTAGATGCTTGTCAACCGCAATTTTGCCGTGACCACAATCCAAGCAACTGGGTCGAATTATTGGCAATAAATAAAGCGTATCGTGAGTACCCGTTACATAATGCGCGAAAATTTTAATTAAATATCCGTTACCGGCAAAAATGGAAAGACTAGAGCTACGCGAACGAAAAGATAGGAAATTGATGAAATAAAAGTCGAATGTAAAAATAATTATGGAGAACCTTTACATGTGTCGGAGGCCAAAATAAAAGATTATTTGTATTAGATTAAAAAGAATATTATACCGGAATTGAAGTCTTGGTTTAAAGGTTTGAAGTCTTTGAATAATGTTTCTGAACATTCTAAAGAAGAGGTATCGTCTTGGGAAGAAAATATGTGAATCTCTGTTATTTTAGTTTTATGTGATATCTTTCTGATTCAGTTACCATTTGACCAACATGATTTAACCGTTAAAAGAATGCGTATTTTTTTAAAACACTTATTTGTTTTTTAACTATCACAATTTCAAAAATATACACGTGTAAAAAGTGATAACGTACAACTATTTTGAATTTTTCGTGTTAAATACATGTTTATTTCAGGTATTTTAACATAATTCAATTTAATGTCATACAATGATCCCTTTTCTTAATTCCAAATTGCCATGCTTCACATTATTAGGGGTTTATAGCTTATTTACAAAAATCAGGTAGAAAGAAGTAACTGCACTACCCTGATAGAAATTTTTCCTTTTTTTCTTCAGTTTTTATGACAATGACTACACAATTTATTGTACTGAAACATTCTTAGATAACAAATCTTAGTACAGGTGACGAATCTATGTTGATATTATGCTCCACCGTTATAATATGATCAATCAAAACTTAAAGTGTAATTTCACATTATAACAAATTATACATTTATCCGGATCTGCCAGAATACCCTTATTATGGCATGTCATGTAAATAAAAAAAAATCTAGTTTGTCTACCACGAGTATGCAGTCTGTGCGTATGCTCTCCTGTAATGGATTCATCAGAAAAAAATATAAAAGGTTTTTAATATATTCATAATATTTCAGATTATTTATTTTGTAAGTTTAAAACATAAGAAAAGTTTAACCAAAGCTATAGTAATGATCCCAATGTGGTTGTTATTTTACTCAGGTACCGTAAAAAACATAAGAAGCATTAGGAAGCAATTGTCTCCTGAAGGGATAGATTTGATATATTACCGTTGTTACATTGTAGACGGATGATACAGTTAATCAATCAACTAATAGTTTCTCAATATTTTTAACAGTAGTATTTCAATATACATACAATATAATTTACCCGCAGATTGAATCTACTTGCCACAGCCAGAACTTTTAATCAGTTTTAAAACAGTCTTATACGGGTATCCTAATTAAATCTCAGCACCAAACTGTACGTTATGGATTCTAATTTACAGTAAGCATAGTTGAGAATCAAGGAAAGATGGATTTAATCTTTCTGGGTCACATGACAATATTTTAATCCATTTTGGAACAATCCGCGAACCCAGTGGTTACATGCTCCTTTATCATTTTAAAAGCCATCAAACGTAAATGTTCTTTATTGAAAATCAAGAAAGTATAAAAATTCATTGTTTCTTTATAAATAATTTAATGGAAAAGCGAAAAAGTCTAATAACTAATCATAGTTTCTATCGGAAAACCTTTGGGTACAAAAGAAATTAAAGAACCGTCACAAAGAATTTTTTGAAGAAGACCTTGGGAAAGACTGAGAGTGAACCATCAAAAAATTACAAATACGGCCTATGTGATATATGCAACTAATGTGACATTTTTTAAAATTTTATAGAATTAAAATCATGTAAACTTGCAATTGATATTAAATTTAAGTAGCTTTTAATAGTTATTTTGGTTTTATCTTGTTTTATATAAGTCTTGAGGAAATTTAATAATTACTAATTATAAATAAGTTATTTATTTATTATAATATATTCCTTATGCACATTTTTTTCTAATTTTTTTCTAAACTTGAAATCTTAACTCACACAGGGAAATGTAATGAATTAGAATATCTATAGCATTTTCACCGTGAACTGCGAAGCAGAGGAGGGATTAGAGTATTAACTGTTTAGCGGATATTATAAAATACAGTTAGTAACGAAATAAGAAAATGTATAATATGTTATGGCTATGAATTAAGATTTTATCAATACACCTTTGTTTTAATATTTAAATAAAGAACAATTTATAGATAACAACCGTTCCCTCATACTGGAAATGCCGGGGATCGAAGCTCAAGACTCAATTACCCTGGTATTGTTATTCTGAAATCAACGTAAGTTTTGTATTCGTGGATTAACAGAACTACTCAAAGTACACACTACTGTTGTCTCTAATAACTTCTTTATTTCTAATTCAATTGTACTCTCCACAAGGCTCCATTCAACGGCGCTGTAGCTTCGTTGTCAACTGCAGCATAATGCTGACTTTATCGACTTTCTCTTTTTGCTGGCTTTTACGTTTTTGTTACATAATATTGCATAGAATATAAGTTTATGTAATTATAAAATTTAAACATTAAAGCTATATTATATTATTAAAATTTTAATTGTAAAATTATATTATTATATATTTTATGTTTTATTTCACGCTAGTTGCTAAAAAGTTTTTTATTATTTTATAGAACACTCTAATGACCACTATACTTCAAATCTATTTTTCCCATGGTTTTAGTTTATGTGTTCAAATAAATTTAACCCAATAAATAATTATAATCTAACTGACAATATTATTCAGGTTATAATAACATAAATTTAATTCTTATGTTTAACGTCAATTATGTTAGTAGGTTACATTTATTGACTATAATAAATTTTAAATTACGTCATAAATGGTGAGACTGTGGTGATTTATTTATGTAAAAAAAATCTTTGCTGGTACCTTTGTTTGGTACCGACAAGGGAGTTCGTGGGAAACAGTACATAATCTAACTAGATGTAAAACATATTCTAATATACCAGTTTATCAGCAATTTCATTCGATTGAAGTATGAATCCCCTCTCAGCTTCTCTTTGTTGTGAAGTTGTCACAAGTTCAGTTTTATCTGTCCCGTTTTGGTGTAATATTTTGAGTTTTTATATTAATTTATAAGCTCTACAACATGTTTCGTAAAAACTATTGATTCAGTAGGTTTTGTGTGGGACTACGATCCCATGAATAGACAAAGGAGAATTAATAAAAGATATTAATTCGTCCAATTAAATTTTTTCCACCTCTGCTGTTACACCACTACTACGAGTATTATTATTAAACAGAGCGCTATGTATAGCATCAGCTGTACACCATCGACTCGATAAAACTAGTATATTGTCTGCATACAATACAAATGAACAAGTCATTCAGAAATGGATGGTGGATGAAATAAATTTGAAGACTGGAGTAATTGTCGAGAGAGTTTCAAGTAAGAGTGATGAGATAAGAAAGAATAGTCATATAAAGGAGTAACAGTTTAAGGAGTACATGAAGAGAACGACAATGTTAATTACAAACTAAGAATACGCCCTCATTTCTTTTTGGAGTTCCCGCGGGATCAGATCCATCTCCAGATGAAATATATCGTAGATTATGATCTGAAATGTAAGTTTCAAATATGCCGCTTACTTATACATACATCTTAATTTTTTCTTGTGTTAGTGTTACACATATACAAACACAAACAAAAATTCCAATAATATGAGTATGTTAGGGCCTAAAAATATTCGATGTACAAATTGGGCCCTGTTATAGATTTATTACTGGCAAATACAATTTTAAAGGTACCTATCCTCAATATTTATGCTCTCCTCCCAAGACACTAATAATCACTTTTCATAATTATTACTATTTTGTTCTTATGTTTACGTGCAAATAGTACGTCAGAGACAACCGTTAGAACAAATTCATTCTTAAGCCATGGTTAATGTCGGCGTAAACGGCGCACGGGACATTTGCTTTTGTTTATAGCGCCATTGATTAAATCTAACGGTATTAAGGTCACTGGTTAAATTGCCATCGTCCTTTGTTACAAATTATAGTTACTGTGCGCAACTTATTTCCGTGTGCTATAGGGCACGGGTCTATTCCCGATGACCAAATGTACATAACTCGGAGACAGGTCCGTACTTAGTTTGAAAGTAAATTCGGGACGTTTAAATACACACTAGTTTCCACTTTGTTTAAAGTTTACACATAGGTACATAGAGTAAACAATACCAACTCCATTTAAAATAGTAATATCGCTGATAAGAACGTATTTAAACACAGAAACTTCCTTCACTCACCCGTCGTCTCAAAGGGCTAGTTGATGGATTTTTTTCTTTTTTTAAAGGCTGAAATGATTTCAAAATTTAAAAGAAGAATACTTTCACCAGTCAGGGGACATTGAACCCCTCGTTATACCGTAACTGATGGAACCTAAGGATGGAAACCAAAAATAAGAGGCTTAAATTTACCCTACCACGTGCAGAAACACCTGTGACTTTTTCGTTACTAGCATTAACTATTCAAATCTACCACCTCGATTATTTACAACTAACACAAGCTATATACTATGAAATCATTAAATTATATATGATTTCATCAATATTTGATATAGCCAATCTTCTGTAACGTAAAATTTGATTCTGTTGTTGATTGCGATTTTTTTTACTTTGATTAAATTGTTTCAGAAATGAAAGAACATTCTTGAACTTCGAATATTATATTTTTAAATTTATTTTCTATAAAATGACGAATAAATACGAGTATAAATGTATTGATTGAATCATGAGCTCTTTCATTAGGTAAATTTTATCCGTTCATAGGAAAGTAACAGTTATTTTTTCTAATTGTTTTCGAAAAATAAAACCCTAAATTATAATTCCCGTATGTCTCCGACAGGTCCATGTTTGTGTCCTGACACAATATAAACTTTTTTCTTTGTATGTCAGACAAAGCGGTATGGACTGAAAATAAAATGGGCGTAAGAACAAGACAGACATACGAGTGACGTCATAGAAATTTTAATTTATTCATTAAAATACAAAACCTACGACAAATCACAGAAATCAGCTGCTGGCAGTTTTGCTTTTGTATAGCGACAATGCGATGTTTTGAATATTTTCTACATACTCGTATCTCCCATAGTGTACATTTTTAAATTAAAAAAAAAGGATTTTTCAAAATTTTATTTTTAATAGAATTACGTAGCAAAATATACTAGACGTAACAAGATGCATTTGATTCGATGAACCATTGTTCAATTAATAGTTTTCGCTTGAAATAATGTGGTTATTTGTGCTACATGTTCGTAATTGGATCATCAATCTGGTCTACCAAGTTTCAATCTTTATAGGGAAACCCTACTCAAAAAACTTCCAATAATTTTAGGGGGACATTAAAAAAAAATCTTTATGAGGGGCCTACCCAAATAGACCTCGTTTAAACCTCTAAAAATATCGCAACAACTTCCAAATAGATGAAGGCTTTATATACAATAAGATGTTTACTAAATAGCATATCAAATCGAATTTAAAAAACACAGTATTGTTTTGGGACAGTCACTCGGTCATTGTTTACCTTAATTATCTAAACCGATGTTGCCATAATATTCGCTCTAAACAATGACTGCTTTAGCTGTTTAAACAATAGTAAAGATGGACGAATACACACTGAGTTATTTTTATAAACGACTTAATTACCCCGACGATCCCATGGCCCAGTTGGTAGTGTGCGTGCCTGCCGAGCGCAGGGCCCTGGATCCGATTACCAGCCGGGGCAGACATGTATGTGACAGATAAATGTTCGTTGTCGATAAAAGTCATATCTGTGTATGTACATGTCACCCTTAACCAGGGAATCCTAATGCGGGGGTGTGAGTGTATGAACGTTTATTTATTAAACACAACTACCCTGCAACGGCGTTTATAATGACTACGTTTGCCGAGTGAGGGATCCTGGTTCGATGTTCGATGGGTTGGGATTGTTCGTTGACTGATTCAAGTATATCCATGCTACCTGCAACACAGAGGATCCTAGTGTGAGCGTTTAATTTGACTTTTTTGAGGTCTGAGTGACTCCATTTACTCTCGGGCCCCAGCCAACCTTCCTTGCTCGTGCTACGACCTGCTCTATTGTAAATTCCGAGTTCTCGCGCATGGTTTATTATTCTTTATGTAACTGGTTAGCTAACTATATTGTAAAATCAACAGTGAAATACATTGATTATATTACAGTACAGTGGTCACTGCCACTAATGCTAAACTGTAACACCTAGGGCGTCACAGTCGCGCTGCCGGTCAAAAAGACACCGTGAATTTGCTTGTTAACAAAATTTATTATGATATCAAGAAAGGTTAATTCCACATTTGACTATAGCAGGATACTTTCTACATATATTTTAAATAAATAAAAATTACTTTTATACTTTGTATAAGTTACTATCCCACTCAAGTTTTATACACATACATACATAAAATCAGTCCTAACCAACTTATGTTCTCCACGGTCAGGTATTTATTCGTTTTCATTTGTATAAATTAATTTTATAAATTAGTGGAATAATTTGACCGTACTACGAAGACTCGTTTTAAATTAGTACTAATCTAGTTTGCAAAAATCAGCAAGTACACTTCACAATATACCGTGAGACATGAATAGTTCGTCACTGACCTATAAAAAATACGCACTTATAATTAATAAAAGTAGTTAATAAGTATATACCAACTACGTACGTTGCATCATCACGGCGTGTTTTGTCGCGAAACGAAGCATCAACAGGACAAACAGATTCTTCGATGGCTAGCCGAGGAAGGATATTGCGATTGCGGATTCTTGCTACTAGATTATTATTTAATAAAAATCCGCGTGATACTATTAACTCTACGGGAAATCGATAGTATGTCGAATGCATGTATAATATTTAACAGATTTTACACATTGTTATGATTACAAACAAATTTTAATTGCAATCAGCTTTAAATTTATACGCTTAGGTTTTCGAAAAATAATTGACACTAAGAAAAACCAATTTTCCTCTTTAACAACACGATTTTTAAAAGCTAACGCTAAAGCTAGATTATGTAAGCAATATTTAACTCTAAAATACTATCGAGTTTATCGAGTGACAACGCATAGTGATGACCCTGAAGTTCTCAAGTCAATTATCTTCTGCCGCGATTGTACCGACCTCGGTTGGAACGGGGTAGTTTTAATTATGTTAATTAAATACGGGCCTACAACGCGCACAGCAATCACGACGTCATTTCAATGATTAGTCCGTCTTTAGAGGATTTTTAAACTCCTTCTTCGAGCTTAATAGCGAGTTTGAACTGTGCGAATTGAATATTAAGTCTGTTGAAGCTGTTTCAAGGTCAGTCTTTTAGGGATTTTGTGTTTAACGTTTCCAATACAGTCGCAGAGTACTGATTTAAAAGTTTAGTTATCATTATTTAAAAGTTTGAAGTTACGTGCATCATTAAAAACCATTTAGTAAGTACATAGTGAGGAAATTATAGGGCTTTTGTTTTTTTTTTTCATTTTAATAGCCGACAAACGAGCAGACGAGCCACCCGATGGTAAGTGGTCACTGTCGCCCATGGACATCAACAAAACCAATGGTATCACTGATGCGTTGTCGGCCAGGAAAAAGTAAAAAAGAGAGAACTGGCTCTCAAGCACCCAGCCGGAACACGACGAGTCGTTTGGCGGCTGACTCAAACAGGAGGGTGGTAGCTAGCCAGGAAGGCTTCATGGAAAGATAATAATACCAGTAATAATATTAATGACTTACTAATAATACTGATAATATAATCTTTACGCGAAGCCCTACCACCAAGCAGGCTGACTTCTGTCGCCTCTTACGACACCCTGATTTGCCAGCATGGGATTGGGGGGAGTATTCTAGGCCACCCCAATACGTTGTAGGGCTGATCGTTCTCAAAGGTACATGAAATCTGTCAACACATATTGACAAGCGTAGTAAACTATAACTGTCCCCCAACAATAACACAATAATAATATACATATCTTGACCCAAAATAAATTAAAGACCACTGACAAAATGCTGACAACCCTGAACATATGTGTGCCTTTTTAATATCGCACGTTTTACAATAACAAAGTATCCACCTGCGAATTAACGCTAAACAGTCTATTTGTTATGAAAAAATAAACACAATATTTCTGTCCTCAGGGTGTACATAAAGAAATCAAGAAGGCGAAGGGGCACCACGACAAGGAAGACCACCTCGGGAAATACGACGATCACGGCAGCATCCACCAGGAGCATCACGATGAGAGTGGCCACTATGGTTCCCATCATCATGAGGAACATGGCAAAAAACATGCCAAGGTATCACTTTCTACTCCATAAAGGACCTCAGTGGCAAAGAGTTAGTTGAAACTTACTATACCCATAATTGGCTTCAGAACTTGTGACCTAAATCGAGTTTGGTTGCAATATTTCATGTTTTATTAAAAACGCAAGATTACTTCATCGTGTTCCTTAGAAGTTGGCGATGCATCTTGTACATAAAGATGACCATTTCGAAAGGAATTTGTCCAGGCATGCAGGTCATCGTAAGATTTTTTAGATATTAAATGTAGATTTAAATCATAAAATGTCCGAAACAGTCATAGTAAGATCGATTTCACGAAAGTGGCTAAGAATGTGTTGATTCATTTGCCAAATTTCATATATATTCATTGGCTTTAAGAACATCCGTCCATAGCTCAATCCAAGCCTACCACATTAGGACGTGCTAAGCATATGCAATAGCACCAGGTCTCTCGTATAAAAGGTTGCTGTACCACACAGTTTAATACTGACGGTGCTTATGCGTTGTGGTAGGGTCAGAAGTAATTTGAATTTCTTTACATTGAAGCATTTGCAAATCCAACGCATACTTACAACCAGGTTATACTGACAGATATCATGTGACGGCTTTCTCATCATCTACAGCGAAACGTGTTCCGATCTGCAGGGCACACCATCATGTCTGTTTATTTGTATTTCTTTAATTGTGCAGCTGTCCGCCCAAAAAATCTGGCATGGTACTTCTTAAAATAATCATGTACTTCCAATATGCAATCCATTGAGAAGTTGCTACGGCAGTTCAAATCGTTACCTCCTTGTCGAACCTTGTATAGCCTCAAGAAGTTATTTGAAATAACATGTCTTTATTCTTAAAACTTAGTATGAAGAATCAGGGAAGCATGCCAAGGGTCATAACACGAAAGGCAGCCACGACATCCATAAAAAGGAAGAATATGAAAAGAAAGTGGAATTCTTCGAAGAAGAAGGCGACTCCGCCGAGGAGGAGGGCCACGGTGGCCACCATGACGAGCAGGAACATAAATCGGTAAGTATCGGCAGACCATTTTTGGGTCTCCCTACAACTGCAAAATTGGAATTTGCTTAAACCGATTGATTGTGATGTTAAAGACAAAGCAGACTCCAACTACTTTATGATCGGCTTAAATCAAGGCGATAACATTGATTAGTAGATATTAGGAGACGTTAATTGTAACTGATAGACATAATATAATCTCTCGTACGAAGAGACAGGGAATATCTACTCCTTTAAGGAATAGTCTCTTTAGTCTTTTACATGTATTATCTCAAACTAAGTAAACTCATTAATTATTCTCGGTCTGGACAGAACTTTTTAAAAGACCACATAAATATGCCACTAGTCTATAGAAATAAAAAAAATCAATAAGATAACATCAATTACATATTATTATAATCGATTTTAATTAATTAATCGTTCACCACGTACGTACGTGGTACGTAGGTACTTATGTATACAAGGTTTTTATTATTATAAGAAAAATGAATAAGGTTGACAACCTGACAAGCTTTTTATATACATTTAACAACTATGTTTCATATGAAAGTAAATATATGTTAGTAAACCAAATGAAAAATTCGAATAGAAAATGTTAAAAACAGTAAAATAAAATAAATACCTAATTTTTTCTGAAATACATTTCGAAATCTGATTATTTGTACAGTCAAATCAAAATGTCCACTAAATTAACTTACGAAAGTATGCCCCAAATTTATATTAAAATGATTATTGTAACTAAAAATTAAGCAAGTTAAATTGCAGAGACAGACTTAAAGACTCGATGAATACATAAATTTCGCAATAATAAATTTAGTAATATTAAACATCTCAAACTAGTTCTTATTGCAGTGGATACTTTTAACAATATAATAAAGAGTGAAGTTATTGCGCAAAAGGAACTATTTAACTCTTAAAAACTAAAACAAAATGCCTTTGACCCGTGACGGTTTCAAAATTTGAATGCCGATCTGTTGTACAGGTGTAAAAAGGCAAGTTTTGCACTTAGTTCCAGTTTCTTACAAATAGGTTTCAACCGAGAAGCTATCAAGGTCGAATGATTCCGTTTTTAAACTGTAAGTTCATTAACCTGATAAGCGTGATGGTCGAATTGCAAAATGTATTAAGAGCTGGAAGCGACAGTGGTAGGAATTGCAAAAGTCGTTATGTAGTAGCTGTTTACAAATTGATGCAAGCTTACTGACTGAAATTTGTTAAATGAATGTGTAACAATGACGATTTCACACGGTTGGTTTTCTTCAGATTTGAGTAGAGCAATGAAATTTATTGGTGCACCATTTGGTTTATGCGTTGCTGGATTTATCCCGAATCAATCTCTGCATCAGTTCCTTGCACTTATAAATCCTATGTCTTGAGGACATCAATCTAGCCCAGCGTCAGAATACATCTTGTATTCTTTTAGCTAGGGGTGGTCGCCTGCCGATCTTCTTTTTAACCATTTTCTAAATTGTTCACCACTATATGAAATATCGGTATTCCACGTTCATTTCAATATTATGTAATCTCGACTTTGGTATTGTAAAATAGTTTAACTATTATTAAAGCAACAAAATATTTCTTCAAAGTATTTAATTATTTTGTTTTCCAAATTGCGAATGTTAATTCACGATCATATGTCATGATGTTTTGAAACGACATAAGATAGTATATTCGATTAGGTTCTGGACCAACTTAATTGGATTTTACAATAATATTTCCAATTGATATTAGTAAGTGATTAAACTTCGAAATGTAATAATCGCGTTATAGCTGATAAAACCTTTGTACGACCTGTCAAGGACACGCGTCATTGCATCCTACCACCAAATTTCACCACGTGGTTCAAATCATTAGCAACCCACCGGAATGCTACGGTTTCTTTGCGTATGGTATGTCATGTCAGAAACTAGGGCCGAAGGGGTAACCTTCGAAAAAGGATGTATTCAAGAAAGTTTGCCATTAGCTGTCACCCATTTGCCTACTGAACGCATCAGAAATATCTGAACTTGAAACATAATAATCAAAACAGAAGTTAAAAAACCCGAAAGGTTTATAATACGTCCCATTTATCATCTGCAATAAAACAAATAGTTATCTTGTGTCCACAAGTTACGTTAGCGTATTGTAGTGGTCGGAAACTAAGTAGCAATTGTATTGTTTTTATTATTTTAATATGTTCAAAGTTCATAATCTTCGTTTTCCAGGGCGGCCACTTCAGGAAGGGCGATTTACACGAGGAGCACCACGGCCACTCGAAGGGTGACAAGGGGCACTTCTCGAAGGGTGGCCACAAGAACGGGCATAAGGTTATCTTTATCTGATCTTATTTTTTCTGAACAAACGCAAAATTTGTCGCAACTCATTTTTACTCACCAATAGTACGTATTGGACAGAATCTGCGATAGATATTCATAATATTTCGTAATTTTTTTAACAATTTCCGGGCTTCTATATCATTTTAGAATGAGAGAGGTAGTCACCAAAAAAAAAACGTTTAAGTCATTTGATTGATATATCCGAAAGTTAAGTTAAACAGTGTCATAATGTTACGTTCCAAAATCTGGTTTTTGTCCGGTTGATAATATGTTCCTTAAGTCAGGAACTACGAAAGCATGTAAAGGTCACCTTTACAAGAAATATGAGGAATGATATATCAGACAAAACAAAAAAAGCATTTATTAACAGTTTCATGATTTTCAGGGCCACAACCAAGCCCAGGGCCGCGACCTTCACAGTAAGCACGGCCACGGGCACCACGAGAGCGAAGGCAATAAGGCTAGCAAGAAATGGGCCTTTAATCGCGGGACTTCGGGGAAGACTGCCAATTTAGTCACTGTCGATCGACGAGCCGACCTGTACTCCCACGGGCCTCGGTACTTCGGATAATGTAACATAATGATTTTGACTTTAGTAAATCGTCACATCTGCCAAATAAAGCATCGCACGCAACACCACTCCGATCTTTGTTCGTATATTTCCCGTAGATGTGGCGTTGGCCTAAAGATATGGCTTTGGGATAGAATTATCCAAGATCGAAGAAGCAGAATCATACGATACATATAACACGAAGAGTAGTTGTTTGTATCAACGTGTTTAGGGTGGCAAATACTTTTATGCTATTTGCTTTTCTCCTATTTCTAATAGTGTTTGCTGAAATCTGCTCCACGAGCTGCTCCGGATGTTGCCTCAATACTCGTCAACGTTTTGTGGAGCCAAATGTGGAATGAACACTTAATTGATATTCACATGTAAACGGTGTTTATAACTACAAGCGATAATTTGTTATTATTATGTTTATCGTCCTTCGTAAAGGGTTCAGAAACATACTAAACTGTGTAATCGATTACATTCACAGCTTAGTTCACATAGGCAGTTACACTATTTTCTGTCTGTTTAAAAAAAAAAATGCACCTGTATAATCGTCAAAGCACGCTCATTCGTGTAAAATATGATCACGGACGGAAAATATTTTTCTAATTGAGACTTCGTCTGTTGTAAAAGCAAGTTAAAAATAAAATGAAGCGTGGGATGGAATCTTATTGAATTATCCTTCAGCCGACGGAAAAACTTATGCTCAATGGGTAAAAGTATCCAATGAACATGATAATTTACAAAGGACCGTTGAAACCTAGAGCCTTAGCAGTGAAATGGAATTATGCTCAGTAAATTATTCTGTAGATTTCAATTGTGAAATGTTTAAATTTTAAAAGTTATGTTATACTCGGCCGAAAATACAATAGGCCTTTAATTTTTTATTAAATAATCTTGTGGAATGGAGTTAACCAAAATGACAAAATAATAAATAATATAGATAACATAATATTCTGTAGTTTAAATATTTAAGTAACTGGATATCACAATTAGAAATTTTATTATCTAATTTCAGTTCAAGCAACCTTTTAATTCGCTTTTAATCTTATTATTGGTAATTGTACATATTTTTATTTCCTGACTGTATATTATTTAAGGTTTTTGTAAATTATTGTGAATTAAAATATTTTGTTAAAGTGTTGTATTTTATTTTTATTTTGCTAAAAATTTATTATTATACGGATTTTTAAAAAAATTTCGAAAAACTAAAGATTGCTTAGAAAAAGTAATAATACTGATAAGAAAAAGCAGTTTAAAGATGATAGTATACGTAGATGTACCTGCATTTTTATTGTTTAATTAACAAAGGAAAATACACGTTTCTAACTATAAAATTGATCTACCACTCAGAAGGTATAATAAACTACAATCCATAATTGTCCAGTTACAGCCGAGAGTTGCGTCTGTCAAGTGCGACATGGCAGAATAAAACATGGTGGAACTCAAGAAAGCAAGTCTATGTATATTTATCTGTTATAATTCACAGAGTATCTGATTAATTAATGTTAAATACGCTCATAATGATCAATTGTCCTCATAGGGGAGACTGGCAAACCATGGCTTAACCTTTCTTCTATACGTGTAATAATATTGTGATGGAGCCGAAACTGGTTATTTTTAGGTAGGTCTTGTTGGCGATGTAGAGATCAAGACATTATAATAATTGTTGGAATTTTTGTGTGTCTGTCTGATCATGTATCACACTATAACCACTGAACAGATTTGGATAATATTTGGCATCTTAATAATTAATATAATGGTCCTAAATTTAGCACATTTTCATCTCGGGAAATGGATTATTTCCCACGAAATATAAAATAAAATTTAATATGGACATTCAACTCAGAGAGCAGTAAATACAATTTTTGACTGGCTGGCTGTAGCTATTTTGCAAAATAAATAATTACATAGTAATTGATAGAACTGAAAAAAAGCATTCCTAAGACAATGCAGCTGCTTTTTAAACGTTAGGCGTATGATTTTTGAAAAAAGCGAAGACAGGTTACTGTATAGTTATTAAATACATTTAAGAGTCATTACGGAATCAAACACGATGCCTCTTGTGATTGTAGAGGCCTATCGTATCCTACCAACCAAGACCAGCATTTACTGTTGAACGGATTAGTGGCCGAGACGTATTAAAACTTTCTTGCCGCTCAAAGGACTTCGACCAGACTTTATCTGACTATAAAACGACTTAAATCTTTCGAAGTACGTAAACCATATTGAACAATTAGCGGTCAACCATTTTTTATCACCAATCACTTCATTCAATCGCCCAGTTACCACTGGCAGGAGCCGTCAAGCACTTTTCGCTTTCAATATATAATACAGTTGCTTAATCATAACATTATAAAACTATTGACTGGCCGCTTGTAAGACGCATAATTTTATGGAGTGCACTATGCTTCCGACACCTCCATTGTAGCAACGAATAAAACTCTTGTTTCATGGCGCACCATTATTTCTTATGTCTCCCTACGGACGGTGTTATTCGCGATGCTGCCAGTTTTATATCTACATTTTCTAGAGAAAAAATATATACAGATTCCGCTCTGAGGTAAGTCTGGTGCTTTCGGCAGTTTACTACGAAAAATTATGTTTTATGCCAATACTGTGCAGCTTAATTTCGAATGTCAGTCTTCCAGATATGAGCACTTGGTTCAAATTCTGCACGCATCTCTAATAATTAAAAATTGTGGGAGCATTGGTAATTTATCACATGCTTCGATGAAGGGAAACATACTCGTACCTTTGATTTCTAAATAATGTCAACGAAATGGACTTTAAGGTCTTAAACTGTATCCATCACATTGTAAGAGAAGACACAAGCCCTATGGTATGGGATACGATGATGACCAAATTCAAACACGACGCGATGTAACATCTGATCGCTTGTACTTGAATCTTAGTCATTTGTTGTGACTCATTTATTGTAATTAAACGATTCATATTCTTATTGTTAGACGATCCTAGCCTAACTAGGCCCTCGTTGGTTGCATGCCGAGCACAGAGCTTGATTCCTGACCGACGCAGACATGTTTTGAGACATAAATATTTGTTCTCGGGTCGTGGATGTTTGTGGCGTCTCATATGCTGTGGCAGGGAATATGATGGCCTTTTTTATTTTATTTTATAAAAGAAATTACTATGCAGTGCATAACACTTTCCTGTAAAATGTCGTTTCGTTTATCGGGTTAGCGTCGTATTCAGCTGGAACACGGTAATAGAATTCCACATAGTGTATAACATGAAATGGCATGGAAGTTGTGGACAGTAAACTCTGCTAGCATGACGTACTTATGTCAAACCATAGGTCGATTATCCATTCTGAAAAGTTCCAACATGGTAGAACCCTCGATGTACGAAGCTTTTGTTGGTTTCAGAACAAACGATGTAATCAAATCAAAGTAGTGTAGATAGAGTTCTATCGTAAATCGTACGTCTGTATCCTAGGCTAATGAAGTATAGAATGAAACTTTAGTTAATTGTTTTTATTCGGTTGTTATTTATTTTTGTTTGCCCTATTTTATAGTTAGTTTATACATAGCTGAAGCAATCAAAACTTTATTTAAAGTACTCCCTCCACCTTTAACACAACTTTCTTTACTGTACAGAACTTTTATTTCTACCACAATATTTTTTCCACGAATAAATGGTATCCTTTGGTTGGCTTCTATGTAAATAAGAAAACGTAACTGTATAAAAATTTTCAAAAATTTTCGGCATTATTACAGAATTATTGTGCATATAGATAATGGTATTTAGGTTCTCTTGTAAATGAGGAGTGTGCTGATATTTCTTCCCAAAATAAACCTGCAAGTTCACCGGGCCATAGTAATCCTTGGAATGCTGTAACCGAGCTCAAACAAAACTTTAATTTAACTTGAGATCGGTCAAAGATACAATGCTACTCCAGAGACGAGAGTTGGGATGAAGCACCTCATTTGTTAATCGTTGCCTTCGAACCCTTAACCCAAAACAAAAGACTGCTTGTACTCACATCACAGCAGGCATGTGTCCTGCAACAGGCAAATAGTACAAAGGTTGTCATACCTCCAACCATTTAATATTTCTTGTATGTTGACTGTTACCATAATTATGAACCTAAAATTTTTTTCTTTTAATCGCTAATGTCATAGTTCTACTGCAGGAAGCTGGAACCTGACAATTGGGGAAGTTAACGGTTCTGTGGGACGACGACCAACGCAGAGAGATGGGAAGAATGAAGAATGGAATCAATGACGCGTTTTGAAAGACCTTCGTCCAGCAATTGTCGGACGTTGGCCGATAATGACTTGAATATTGAACGTTGAATGATGATAACGTTATGATTTGTCGTATTGTTACTGTGAATGGCGCAGAAGCTTTGTTAACGTGAACTGAAGCTTTTGAGGGCTGACCCTTAAGTCTAAAGCTGGTCAATAACTAAAGTACTTTCTTATCATAATTTTATTACTACTAACTTTTAAGCTTTGATTACATAAAAACATTGTAACTTAAATTCATTACTCGTAGATCAATTTAAAGTGCAAATATGTGCTAGGATATTTATATGCATAAATGTTGTAACATTTATCCTGTACACTTGTATATATATGCCCACAAGAAATTTTAATTTTTAGTGCTTCAGAATCAGATCAGTAATTTAAAGAGCAGCAATAAATGGTACCATAATAAACTGTAATAAATTACAGATAACCATCGTAAATGTGCTCATATCGATATTAATTTTTATCTTCAACAACCGGTGTATAGCTATAATTATGTCGACTCCAATAGCGGTGCCCGCAATTGAATTTGCGAAAATACTCATAAAATAAATTAACTATAGCGCTTCGACATAAAAAACTACGTATTGTTACGAAGACTATCTTATGCCCGTATTATACTAAGTATCTTGAAAATGGTGCTCATTAAATATAAATAAGAATATACCTTTATTGATGAGAAAGAAATTCTTTGGAGCCAAGCCTAAAGTGAAAATTTGCGCTATTCATCAAGAAAAAAGAACAATATTCAGTTGGTTTTAAAGTTACACATTTAATGTAGACAATATTTATATATGTAAGTACTTTGGCATTCAGCATCCTGAATGAATAGGCTTCTAACGCTCTTTTAATTTTTCGAATGCATATACCTAAAATGTAAATACCAGTTACAATTTTCTTGAGTGAACTTTTGAAAGGAACCTGTAACTGCCCCTTACCTGGGAGTTCAACACAATCATCTCAAGCAGAAGTGTGTTCAATAATTTGCCAGCATGATTGACCATAACCTCAACCCGTATAATTCAGAGAGACCTTTTATGGATGTAAGAGACTATACCCCTCCTTGAGCCAACCTCCCCTGCATGTTGTGAACCCTTTTGAATAGCGGATGAAGCCATCACGCCAGCTCTCTCCTGTTATAGGGGTCTGGGTTCTATACCATCCGATTAAACACTGGTCTCGTGCATGGTGATTATGTATTATTATTATGTATTATTTATGCATTCTTTACTTTCTTGACAAGTTACCCTCCTTGTCGAAATAACCGTGAAATATTTTGACGTGTTTTGGCTCCAGTATCGTGAAGTCAATTATAAGTGGGTCTCTCGCTTTCATCTTGACCCGCGACGCGTTTATGGTTCCTTTAGAGACAGACGTCCATGATCAGCGGTGACCACTTACCTTCACGAGTCCCGTCTTCTTTTTATTCGATTTTTAAATACAAAGCGATGCGTTAAAGTACATCTTATAAGTAAAGGATAGCATAGTATAGATGAATATATTAATGACAAGAACGCCTCGAAATAATAGTGTCGAAACCAGTTCCGCACAGGTTTCAACTTTTGTAATTACCATGTGGTGCTTAAAAGATGTGCTAAGGAGTTTCTTTCGCCGTTTCTTCTCCTCATTGTTAAAGCACCTTTTCGAAACGGCGGTAGAAGCAAAAATAACGTTCATAAGTGTATTTACAGAATACCTATATGATTAAATGTTTTTAAAATTGAATTTGAATTTGAATGATATATCGAGTTTTGCTGAATAACGATGTCACACCAATTATATTTTCTCTGTATCTTTTATGTAATAAGTATCACATAATATAACAGACATGACGTGTGATGGTTTTGCTAAAGCATTATTGACAATATTTTTTATAACTTATCCGAAGATTTTGATGAAATAAACATCTCTTAAAACATACATTTACGATACCAAATTGGTTAACTATTTATACTCGTGGTCAAAGCATTCAACTTAGCAAGTCTCGCATTTTTCCCCTCTTCATCTACTAAGGTAATCAATTTGTACGGTCTAGTGTCAGCGTAAGCCAAATAGTTCAATATTTATAATGAAATTAAACTGTTCTTGAAATATGAATAGAAAGTCAACGGACGACGCGTCCCCGAGGAAATTAACTTATGCGCTCTACGTCCACTCACCGCGTTGTCACGGATTCACGTCCCGACAACTCTGCTCATCATATCTATGTATTCGGATAAATTAATAACGAAACGGGTTAATACATACATATTCGAAAAATTAAAACCAACACGACAATATCAATATATCGGATAAAACGCTATTACCTCAATTCTGCCTTAAATATGTACCTTATAACGTCCGCGTATAATGAGGAGTCCGGATCGATAACTATCGGTATTTTTATATGAGACAAGAAGAGCTGAATGTCTACAGACGTTCGAGTACCAGGTATAGGTGAATTATTATTTCAACAAAACTCACTATTGTCAGTAGAACACTTTCTAAAAAGTACTGAATGCAAAGAAGCAAACAAGACCAAATTTCACAAATGTAATAGTGGCGATTGAGGAATTCCAACATTCACTTCTTGACACCAATATCCAATTCGTTATTATCAACTTATTTTCTTGTCAGACGATTTACAAACAGTTTATAATTACCGGTCTGAACAATTAGGTTATACTTAACTTCCTGGGTTTGTCAAGAGTAGAAGTTTTAAAACTATTTCAATCCGTCCAATTGTTTCGGAGCAATAATACAAACATAAAATATAATAATACAATAATAATACATAAAAAAAAGTTCACATACCCTATACAATAGGATTCCCTGTGTTGCGGGTGTGGACATACACAAATATGACATTACAAACACTCATGACCTAAGAACAAACATATTTGTCACATAAAAGTCTGCCCCGGCCGGGAATCGAACCCGGGACCTCTCGCTCGGCAGGCAGGGTCACTACTAACTGGGCTATGGGTTCGTCACATAAATATAACTGCTTGGGCAGCATTTTTAGTACCGAGACTTGCAATCCAGTCTGCAAGCTGAGACAAACTTATGTGTGTGCTAGCATTGTAGGTGAAGAAACGAATTTATATTCTATGATTCTGTTCACAGTGATAAAACATTTGAAGTCGCCGACGGACTTCCTTCGGGGAAATAGAATGACGTGACAGGCATAAACCGGATTGATAAATATAGCTTCAGATCGCGAGACGACACCGAGGGAAGTATGAAGATTTGATTTTTTGAGATTAATTCAAATAATTCATAAGTAACTTAACATAAATTCAGGGGCTTCATAAAACGAACGTGAATAAGGAATCTGAAATTCGCTGACACGTGTATGAAATTTACAAATGATAAAAGCCAAGTAGCTACAAGTATTACTGTCAGTTTGATACGTCATTAGTTCTTCACTGTTATCTGTTAGCAAACTTCGACCATGATTGGAAACTTCTTGAAGAATTCATCTGATTAAGTAAACAAGTCTTCAGATTTAGGTAAACAGGTCTACCTAAGCTTGTTTGTTGTTTTCTGATATGCGTGTCGCATTGAAATAAAAAGTGCGCGAAATAATGGAACCCTGACTTCTAACCTACATACTTACTCGTAGAGATAGGTTTTCCAAAATAAAATGTTTTTAAATAAATAAGTTTGATTAAAGAAATCGATGAAGTTGCAGGAAAAAGCTTTACGAATACGAAAAACTTTATAAATACCTATGGATTAGGTACAATTATTAGGTACTATTCAGAAATCAACCAGTCAACCTCATCAGTCGGTGCGTAGTGCATCAGATGACAAGTCGCAGAATCGTTGGTGAAACAATGTACAATTTCCCTGTAGAAATGAAATCCTTTGCTAATTATGAAACGGAGTCCTCATTGACACGACGGAAAGTTACCTAGCTACTGGATTCTAGATATGGCATATTGTTGCAGGTTTTGATACCACGGATTGTAAGTACTTAGAGTCTATTGTTGTAGTGTTGGCAGCACCAGCCCAAATGTGACAACAGTACTCACACACGGTCGAACTTCAGCTTTGTACAAGGTTAAAAGCTGATTCGGTGTGAAGTACCGCCGCACCTTCGCAAGAACCCCAAGTTTCCTTGCAGCTGTTTTAGCTTTGGACTCGATGAACCGATCAAAATTGAGGTTCGAAGAAACTTCGACTCCCAACAATTGAAGACGGTCAGTGCATTCTAGGGATACATTCTCAAAAGTAGGAGCCAAGGTGAACGGACTCCTCTTGGCGCTGAACAGACACTTCTGTGTTTTTGTGGTATTGAATCTCACAAGATTGGTAGTGCCTCATTCGGATACTGCCCGAAGTAAGCGATTCATGCGTTCTACCATGGCCTCTCTTTCGAACTGTATTTCCTCCCTACTGACCCGAGCATTCGGGAGGCATCTCTCCACTACTATGCTGTCATCTGCATACCCATAGATACCAGGCTTGAGCAGATCATTAATATGCAGCAGGAATAGAGTAGCGGACAGAACAGACCCCTGAGATACTCCAGCGTTGGTAGCCATCGATTGTGATGAACACCCGTTGACGACAACTGGGAGAGATCGTTCGCTCAGAAAGTCCTTTACCCAACCGATAAGGCCACAGGAAATACCATAAGCTGAAAGCTTGCTTAACAGGCTAGCATGCCAGATGTCAAAGGCCTTCGAAATATCGAGGTAGACGGCGAGCGTCTTCCCGTTTTACTCAAGGGCCTCGCCCCATAAGTGAGTGACATGCACTAGAAGATCGACCAGTTTCGGCGAAAACCATACTGTCGGTCGCGGAGAAGAACGTGCAGTTCTAGGTATGCCATGAGACGGAATTTAATATACGTTCCATAATCTTGCAGAGAATGGAGGTGACTGAAATCGGTCGATAATTACTAGGATCAACGCTGCTGCCTTTTTTGGGCACAAGTTGCACGTTGGCAAAATTCCACAGACGTGTCAGTACAGGAGACAACTCGGGTGCAGACGCCTTTAGTACAAGCGCTGGAATTCCGTCAAGACCACTGGCCTTTTTCATGTCTAGATACCGCAAGGTTTTGAGAACCTCTTTGATCGTTATGCGGATCTCGGGCATAGAGATGCCGCAGTGAGATATTTGTGATGGTATGTTGTTGCTACCATCTAGACACGAACAAGTCCGCCTTCTATTTAGCCGTATGAGCCAGGGTGCCATCCGGTTTTACCAATGGTAGTGTGGGCCGACAGAAGTTAGTTCAACCACTTTAGCAAGAGACCAAAAAGCTCTAGTGCCAGATGGTTGGTCAGAGAGTTTAGCGCTGATATGTTTGATGCGGTTGAGATTCACCTTCTGTAATGCCTTTTTGTAGGACTTGGCAGCGAGGTTAAAGGCTTTCTTTTTCGAAATGATATCCGGAGCTTTGTGGTCTTAAGCATCAACCCAAAATAAATACGCCGAATGTTTGTGCTTCTCAACCTGAGTGCATTCGGCGTTAAACCAAGGGCGAGCTTTGCGATCGACGAGGACGTCAGAAAAAGGCATGAAGTAATCCATCACTTGACGTACCACATCGGTTATAGCATCCGCGCAGCTCGACGGATCTTCAGAAGAAAAGCAAACTCCTCGCCAAGGGTAAGATTCAAAGAAATGCCGCATCTCATCCCAATCTGCTGACCTGTAGTGCCGTACCCGCCGGATTCCATGAGAGTCGTGTTCATAAGGGAAGTGTGATGATACAGATTTCATCAGACAGTGATCAGAGGTAGAGATAGAGTGTAATGTTACTATTGTTGCTATATCTAATTATATCTAACTGCTCAAACACGCTAGTCGAAAGCCTTTCCCACAGTTATGTAAGATTTCGTAAGAATGGTTATTTGTTATACTATGACCGGATTCCATAAGATGTTTGGCAAAGTTAGATCTGTTTACGTGTACATTTTTGTACGCGGCTATATGTTCCCGATATCGTGTATCAAAATTTCTACCCGTAAACACCTTCACAGTCAGAACAGACAATCTTATAGACACCAGATTGTTCGTGTTTATTTCTCTTGTCTTTACAGTTTATTATAGTTTTAACATTATCGTTTCTTCTGAAGGCAACGAAATGTTGTTTCTATTATTGTTGTAACTATTGTTGTTATTATTGCATTTTGAATTAAGTTGTTGTCACTTCCATGAATGTTATGTCTAGTGCTACGCCAAGGAGGCAGAAGGGCAGAAAGACGATGCCGGAAATGACCGGTTGATGGCTGCCGTCTTGGAGCGTGTCGCGTCCGGACGGGAGATCAGTCTGTTGTAATAATGTAGTTTTAGATTTGACTGTTGTACTCAATGCGATGTGCTAAGTTAAACTTCAGGAAGTGAAAAGGGGCTATTAGGATGTTTTTAGTAAGTGCGTCATGTTCTATTAATGATGTTATATCTTACGAACGTAGATTATTGTTTGTATTTAAATATATAATGCGGTTTTTATTATGTAGTAGGCACTTCGTAGTTCGCAGTCTGTTTTGCTATCATACCGTCCTAATTTTACGCGTTTCACGAGCTACGTTTGTGTATCTGACTGATGTGGCTGGTAATTAAAGTCCAGAGAAGGTTGTTACAATTGGCGAATACGCATCTGTAAAACAATAGGGAATACAATTGAACCTAATAATATTATTTAATACTTACGAGCTTTATTTATAATTATTAATTATTAAGAAATCTTAATCACATAGTACTTTAAGAAAAAAATATATTTAAAAGAACAGGCTATTTTGTAATTGCCTTCTATGGACTATCACAGCTTTGACTGGACCAAGATGCTACGAATGGAATTAGGAAATATTAAGTAAAAACATATTTTTAAGTTAAACGGTTTTATTGAAAATAAAGATAATAATGATGAAGATAATGTACTAAAAGCTAAAAAATAATTCGGTAGGTTCTGGGTACCAGTCATCACACCACCCTCTTCATCAATCTAGGGCAGGGGTCGCCAACCTGCAGCTCGCGAACTACATGCGGCTCTATAGATGTGAAGCTGCGGCTCTTTGGTTCCATACGCAAATATTATTTATTTTATAAAAAAAATATATTTAAAAATCGTTCTGGATCCATTAACGAGGATTAGGCACCATTTCTATCTCCCCGATATATTCGACGCATGGAATACTGTTCCAGATTACTACAGTGAAGTGAGGAGATGGCATTTGGGAAGCTGACTATCTTCGGATCGACATGTTCGTGCAAGCAAACTTTCTCTTGCATGAATATAATTAAAAGTAAAGTAAGAAGCCAATTAACAAATGTAAATTTAGAGTCGTGTTTGAAACTTAAAACAACAAATTATGAGCCAAATGTATCCACACTTTCTAAAACCACGCAAAGCCAACGCTCCCGTAGAATTTGTTTGCTCAAATTTATGTTATGAAGTACAAGTTAGTGTTGTAAGTAAATGTTTGTTTTAATTTTTTACTTAAATAATAAGTGATATAGATATAGTATACATATTATCTAATTAATTGTGAAAAAACACTACTTATATATGAATAAATATATATTTTTCTTATGAATAAATAAATTATTTTTTTTTATCAAAAAACTTTATTTATGCAAGTATTATTTATTGTTGGCAAGAAAAATTTTTGTGGCTCTTTAAGAACTTTGAAATTTTGTAAATTGTAATTTTTAACTCTTCCGATTTAAAAGGTTACCGACCCCTGATCTAGGGCATTGATCAGACAAAATAGCAATTATAATTTATAGTGGTTGGCTTGATATAAATTTCACAAGCATTATAAAGTCATTCATATTATTACTGGTATTATTATCTTTCCGTGAAGCCTGCCCGGCTAGCTACCACCCTTCTGCTCGAGTCAGCCGCCAAACGACTCGTCGTGTTCCGGCTGGGGCTCGAGAGCCAGTACTTTCTTCTGATTTTCTGGCCGACAACGCCAGTGATACCTTTGGTCTTACTTATGTGCATGGGTTACGGTGACCATTTACCATCAGGTGGTTTGTCTGATCGTTTGTCGGCTAGTAACATAAGAAAAAAAAATCTGGATTTTATGCCGCCGGCCATCTTAGATTTGAAGTTTTTCATACCGTACATTATTCTACTAGTCAAGCATTTTCATTTGAAACCCATATTTTAGGGGTTCTGGAAAAATATGTACTTAATCCGCCATTTTGTTAACGGCCATATTGCACTTACAATGATACAGAATGTATTCAATTGTATTGTTATCAGAAATAAAGGTGTGTACCAGATATCAGATCAATCTGTCAAAGGAAAGGGGTCAAATTTTTATCACTAAATTATATTAGTTCATCTCGTGTTAATCTTAATGAATGTCTTAATAAAAATCTTAATGAAAATAATTGTTTATTGTTTTTTTTTAGTGTTGTGTTCGGGACTCTATACATTTTGCTTGCATCACATAGACCTATGTTTTTTCCTAATATTTTAATCATTACTTATTGATAGATATTCTGAAATAATAAAAAATATCATTATTTATGGCCAAATAATGAGGTAGGTAATTTCGATACGTCCTACGCATAACTCCATAACTGCCACTTGAAGAGTTATACGATTATTTCATTTTCGTGATCTATTACCTCGATTCAATACGATAGACTTCAAAAATATATTTATTTTACACTGTAAGTAATAATTTCACACTAGTAAAAGTGTACATCTCAAAAGTATGAGCGCAGAAAATCTATCTATTTGGTAAATGTTAATTTGCGAGGGGCTTGCAGTGCGGGCGGGAGGGGATCTACCAGTTAACCAGTTTCACTGCGGCGATCGTAGTGAGCGGTAGTTAGTTGATGTTGTACATGCATTGTTTTAAGGTAACCAGAAAAACAGGTTTGTATATTAATAAATTTAGTTACTTTGATTATGATACTATAATTATTTCTTGAAAAATTCTTGTAATTCCTTTTAGTAATCTGTTTTAACAGTGTTATTTATTTAAATTATCAATATCCAACGCAAAAAATTCTAACTACCGCAATTACAGATTTTTACTTCAAAAACAATAAGTACTTCGTATTTGAACAGTTTTGTTTTGGACATGTAATCACAGCTGATATCTATATGGCACATGACTATGTATGCGTTGGATTAAACATATGAAAAAAAAACTATAACTACCACCAATGGCAATATGCAAGGTATTCATAAAAAATATTCTTTGGTATTTACAACTTCCACGGTTTTTATTTGGAATAAGTAATTGTGGTAAACCTTAGTACCTTCATGTAGTAAGTACTTTTAAATTTTCAGAATCACCTGTGCCTCACTTTCCTGAAAACGAAAAATCCTATTGGATTAATGATGATATATTCAGATATAGTCAATTAAAGCATCTGAAAAATATACCATAAAAATCACGACAAGATACCTTAATTATTAATATAAATATTTAAAAATGAAGCAAAATTAAATTAAAATAATTATTTAATTAAAATAAGTGTATATAACTAGATCCTTGTGTAAGATTACCCAAAATACTAGCAGCATTCCGTCGTTGTATAGCGATGTATATACGCTGAGCGAGAATTTTTATATTTATTTAAAAATACTATATTATACTATATTAAATACTTATATCAAATTATACTGAATAGTTATATGAAACAACAGAAATATACCATGTTAAATATTATTAGAGGATATTACAAAATCAAAATACATTGTACAGTATTGAAGATTACAACGTTTCAATATTTAGTTATTATGTTTATTATTATTATCGAACAAGGGATTAGAATCTAGTATTGCCACTTTAATTAATTTGTACTCTTTACCACAATCACAGCTCTATAATTTCATCAAAAAATGCCCTCAGCTTCGTGCACGGCGTTTTTACTAGAGATAGATGGAATTAATTCTATTCCACTGTCTTCTTTTCAGACGGGTACCTACTGCTGGTACACCTATGCTGATTGTTGTTTGGTCCATCTATAGAAATTGCTACATATTCTAAACATTCATTCTAAAACAAAGGGAAAGGTCGAAGAGTACACAAGGACCAGTGGAAAGGCATTAAAAAAAGTGATTAAAAATATTGGGAAATGTTACCTAAGTAGAAATAACACTGAACGATTAACTTTTTTTACGGAAAATAAGTTAATGCTTGAAAAAAAACCCACCAGTATGTAAATGGTGATGAAATCTAAGATGATAAGCGTGTGGGCACCTTCGTCCCACATTCATACGTATTTATGTAGTTTATAATATAT
>PDGT01000064.1:1189768-1200294 GCA_003671415.1 Megathymus violae | reverse complement strand
TGAAAAAAAACCCACCAGTATGTAAATGGTGATGAAATCTAAGATGATAAGCGCATTAATTTATTAATGTCTATTCACTTTCCTTTTGAATACTTCCACATAATATGCAGTCGTGAACACCGATGTGGGCAAGCTATTACAGTCTTTTGCGGTGCATATGACGAAAGACGACGTAAGCTGCGTCATCCGCAGAAGCGGAAGGTTCACGACATAAGGATGGATACTCGCCGTACGTCGCAATGTTCGATGGAGGAACGGCGGTAGGATAGATTTCGTACAATTTCTGCGCACACTCCATAATGCACCCCCATATAAGACTAAGAGGCTGGCAACCTTGTACCTCTGCTCAAGGGTTTGAAGATTGGTTTCAAACAGATCTGGGTCACCAATGAGTCTCTTTGCACGCCTGTCCAGTGAGTCCAAAGCTGATAGGTGAAATTTGGCAGCACTAGTCCAAATGTGACAACAGTACTCTACGCAAAGTACTTCCGCATCTTCGCAAGGAGCCCGAATTTCTTTGCAGCCGCTTTAGCTTTGGACTCGATGAATCGACCAAAGTTGAGATTCGAAGAACCAACTCCCAACACCCAAGACGGTCAGTGCATTCCAAAGATACATTATGAAAAGTAAGAGCCAAGGTGAACGGGCTTCTCTTGGAAAAAAACACGTCTGCGTTTTTGTATTTTGTGATATTCATACGTTCCACCATGGCCTCTCGTTTGGACTGTATTTTATCCCTACTGGTCCGAGCACTCGGCAGGTATCTCTCCACAAGTGTGCCGTAATCTGCATACCCATAGATAACGTGCTTGGCAGATCATTAATATGAAGCAAGAATAGAGTGATGGAGAGAACGGACCTCTGAGTATCTCCGCCATTCGATGCATTCGATTGGGATAAACAATCATTGGCGACAACTCGGAAAAACCGATCGCTCAAAAAGTCCTTTTTCTAGCCGATACGGCCACAGGAAATACCGTAAGCTGCAAGCTTGCTTAAAAGGCTCGCGTGCCAGACCCCGCCGAAAGCCTTCGAAACATCGATCGAGGCGAGCGTCTCCCTAATTTTCTCGAGGACCTCGAGGTGAGTGGCATACGCTAGAAGGTCCCGGTTGACCGATTTCGTCAAATCAGTACTTTCAGTCGCTGGGGTGAACGTTTTGTTCTAGTATGGTATGCCATGAGACGTTAGCTTAATATAAGAATAATAAATCAAAATTAAATATACTATTCTGTAAGTGTAAGATTTTTAATACCATTTTACATCCATATTAATAAAAATATTACTTCTTGAGGAATGTGCTTTTTGTTTTTGAATTATAAGTTTGTTACGTATTTCTGTTTTATTAAACTACAAATACTGGAAACTTTTTTGACGTAATTCTCGCCGTATTGGGGTGACCTACAATACTTCTCCCAATCCCATGCTGGCAAAACAGAGTGTCGTAAGAGGCGATAGAAGTCAGCCTGCTTGGTGGTAGGGCTTCGCGTAAAGATTATATTATCAGTATTATTATTAAGTCATTAATATTAAATATTACTGGTATTATTATCTTTCCGTGCAGCCTGCCTGTCTAGCTACCACTCTCCTGCTTGAGTCAGCCGCCATCGATTCGTTGTGTTCCGGCTGGGGGCTTGAGAGCCAGTTCTATATTTTTTACCTTCTCATTTTCTGGTCGACAACGCATCAGTGATACCTTTGGTCTTGCTGATGTCCATGGGCGAAGGTGACCACTTACCATCGAGTGGCTCATCTGCTCGTTTTTCGGCTATTAACATAAAAAAAGTTTCGAACAATTTCGGACAAGGACAGAGTCTAAATGAAACATGTTACGAGAGGTTTTCGCTATCTGAGCCGATACAATTGCCGCATCGCTTTCATCTTTAAACGTTATTATTATTTAATTTTTAGGATTTTTATTCCATGATTATAATACTAAATAATAGGTAGAAAGAAAGTCAAATTGTTACGTTGTCAATACATCATATTTTTACAAGTCCTAAATCATCTAATATCCGTGACCGAAATTATCCGAAACAATAATATATAATTCGGTTGCGGTATCTGATATATTTTTATTTCGGATATCCGAATTTCAGTTACGGTTACGAAGCTCCATAACATCCATGCTACGGAGGTATCAGGGGAGGGGTTCTCATAAATCAAAGTTTTATTAACGGGTGCGGGAATGAAAAAAGTTTGCCAAACACTGCTTTGAATAATAAACTTCAAAATGATTTTATATACTTATTTATTTATTATTATAACCACGAAACGTTGTATAGAAGGCGAACCTAGTGCTAAAAGCATTTTCTACCAGACAACCTTTGGGCAAATCAATAATCGATGAAAGCAGCAAAAAATATATGTAATAAACACATTAAATAAAGTAATACGATAAACATTAAATATAAATACATATTTTTTAAATATATGATTAAAATGTGAAGACAGGTATGTGTTGATAGAATAAAATATATAATAGTGTAAAATTTAAATTAAAAAGTTAATAATATCTTCTAATTGGCCAAGAATTGATTCAGAAAATGAAATGTCACTTGCTTTTTGAAGAATTGCCTGCTGCAGATTTTTCTAGTCTATTAGAAGAGCTCGTCAAAGCCGAAAAGCATTAAAATGCTGCAGGGTGAATTAATACTAATTTAATAACAATCAATTTCCGCAAAGTAACCCCTGATACTATCAACAGTACATATCATCATTATATGAAGTATAGGTACATTTTTGTAAAGGTTAAAACTTTTAACATTGTGCGCACCTGCCGAGCATGTGGCATGTGACCAGCGCCCAGGGTTGACTGGTGGAGAATGCCATTAGGCATTGAGACCACCCATTGTATCCCCCTTTATTTTAAGGCTTGTACAATAAAGTAATAAATAAATTAAGAAAAAGCGAGAATTCGTCATGAAACCGAGACAGCGAAAATGAATTGATAATAACGAAAGATTCGAATGAGCGCAACTGACTTTCGTGGTTGCCACAGAAGAATACAAATGATCGTGAAACACGACACATAATTATTTCATTTTACACTACCCTACCTACCCTACTCTGTTCACAATATTCATACATGACATGAAAACCTTATGAGTTTTATATTTTATTTGTTATATTCTTTAAATTGTATCATTTAATAGTGTAAATACTAGCCGTATGGGGACGGCCTAAAATACTCCCCCCAATCCCATGCTACAGGACAAGGTGTCGTAACAAGCGACAGAAGCCAGCCAGCTTAGTTGTAGGGCTACTCGTAAGAGTTACATTATCAGCATTATTATTAAGTCAATATTATTACTGGTATTTCCGTCATCTCTGCTCGCTTCACCCGCCAAATAATTCCTCGTGTTCCAGTTGCGGGCTTGAGAGCCAGTACTTTTTTTCTTGCCTTCTTTTTTCCTGGCCAACGATACATCAGTGTTACCTTTGATCTTGCTGATGTACCATTTAAGAAAAATATGATTTGTTAATGCTATTTAGCTTTTACTTAAGATTATTGACCGACAAAATTAAATACATTCTACATATAATTAAAAAAAATCGATTCAAAGCACACGACACATTTTAGTTGTGTATATTTATTATTATATTATTACTTAAGTTTATATTACTAAATTCAGAATGTAATTCAGTTCAATAGAGCTAGAGTAATTGATCTTTAGTTCAAGTGCGTCGTAATGACACTGCAATGTCAGTTCGCGCCAGGCGGACCGAGCAGACGGAATAGGTCACGGAGGCACATGTCAACGTCATATTAGTGTTTTAGTATTTCATGTTAATTAATATGTCCTCCGAATTAAATATTGTCGTTTTTTCTTTCTAGTATACCCACACCATGTTTTTATTTCAAACATAAAAAGAATTTGTCATTATCAGCATAATTGACCTACTGGCTGGGCTCTGGCCTCTGACGATGACAAGGATAAAGGCCATAATTGACCTCGCTGGCGATGTGAACATTTATAGGAAACTCTCAGGTGCAGGTTTTTTCACCCACCATACGTGCTTGAATCAACTCTCGAACTATTAAGCGATCGCTGCTACCAGGAAGATAAATAAAAAACTAGAAATCAAATTTAAATATTTAATTCCCTTATGCTTACAGAATATGACACGCATCCGTTCACCGATCGACACGCACACAAGCGCCGCGACTACAGCACACCACTGCAGACACATCGACACGGCACGTTTACAAAGCCGACACGGCCCGCTTCTCGCTCCAAACCAACTCGACCGGCCTCCGACTATCCCATAAACAACAGAACTCACACCGCGGACATAGGACAGAATTCAATGACGCGTAACTTTGCACGACATAACGCCATCTTGCGGCAAAACACGAAACTGTAAGCCGACATCAATCAACATTATACCGGCGCGTTAATAATTGTGAGGCGATGTTACATGAATTTGAACACGAGGTTTTCAATATACGACTCGAACTTAATTTGCAGTGTCCAAACACACCGAGTCGTTACTCCTTCCTTCCTTCCTTGTTATTTTGAAGCGAGAACCAACCGGACATCGGCACGTCACCAATAAAAAAAACTTTTATACAATTCTATTGCCACCAAAATCAACACCGTCAATCGATCAAAACTCCTTTAACGCGCTTTTATAACGAAGCTTACTCGGTGTACGTACAAATTATTTTTTTTCTTCAATTATATTATCTATTATTTTACTTCATGATATCCATTCATGCTACGATAATGAACTTTACTGCGTAGTGAATAAAGACTTTATACACGTGTAATTACAGTGTACAGGTAGTCTGACACGCTAACAATAGATTTTCGCTTCTATTCACAAGTCAGCAAGTTCCAACTTCGTCTGGCTAAATTAATGTCGCATTTCTAATAAATATTAAAAACGTTACACTTACTACGATTATTCTATCCGTACATATTAAAGTTTGGACCGAATCGTGCAATGAATTCAGATTTCTTTAATGGTTTATTTAATAATTTACCACTGAGATAATAAGGCAGAATTTCCAATTTTGGGACTCATGGATGTACATAAAATGTTAATGAAAAATTTGTGATCAGTCCAATGCACATTCACGAAGAACATTTGAGCGATGGCATCAGTTACAAGTCGACTTTTAAGCGCGCTGAAAACAGTTTTATTTGGTTCCGTATAAAAATATATTTTTCACACCGGCCTCTGTAAAATACAATCTCTGATCTGTGAATTATTCAAAACAACAATCTCAATTCAACGCACGATCCGCCTATAAAGTAGTGTGCCGATTCTGTGCTATCAAAAAACGTAACAACAAGTTTATTCTGTAAAAATACTATCGTTTACATTAAATTCATGTCATATATTGCACACGTTGACGTAGGCCGCGACACACACACCTGCATAACAACTACAATAAATAAATCGTTGTCACAACACATAATGGCAAGAACAATAATTTCAATATCGTGTAATAAAAAAATAAAATATAATTTCTAACAATTCAAAAAAAAAATATCGAAATGAGTATTGGAATGAAATCACAACTACCCGCCGTATCGTTCAAAACATACATAAGGCTACCTATACACGTGAAATATTTATCTTTTTATTTTATCCACCGAACGCATACTGTGCATTAAATGTATAATGAAACATTTATTGACTTTTGATAATTTGACAACGTAAATGGAGAAACACCGTGTGAGCTACAATTTTAAAATCTAATAACATTCTAAGGTTGTCAACACCAAATCCACATACATCTAAATTACACACGAAGTGGTCCAACACATCGTCAAACCACTGCGGTACATTCACATGTCAATACCAGTTTTTCATTCATATTTAAATGTCAAAATGTACAATATATATATATATATATATATATATCTAAGATCACGCCATGTCTTACTACATTTCTAATGTTAGAGTTAGTAATTCTAAATCTTTTGTTTTAAATAAAACTCCAGTGGTCATGTCCGATGTTCTTAACACAAAAACGTTAGCATTAAACGAATCGTTAGCGTCTGAACACGTATACGTCATAAAAATACTGTACTCATAAAAAAAAATATTGTTAAACTCCCCGTTATCCCGACGAGCAACCGATGACGGCACGCTTGTCAACTTACCTATGACTGTTAACACCAGTCTCGACAGTCATTGAGTATAGGAGCTTAATCATATTACAGCTATTAGCTTTTAACTATATTTGTAATGTACTAAGAATTAAAAATAAAGTACGAGACATGAAATTTTGACGTACGGTTTGAACACTTACTCGATCTCGTTACGTAATCTAGTATGAGCACTGATCTCTATAATATAAATACGCTAGTTAGGTCGCTGTTTGATTTTATTGACCGTTTCAGTTATTCATTGCGTCAACGAATGGAAGCGAAGCAGCCACCGTGTGTACACTGCCACTGCTGGTAGGGTTACCACAAGTGCAAAGTTAATAACGTCACAATAAAATGAGTGGACTATATGAAATTTTGCAACTAAACTTTAGCTCACTTAACAACGTGACCAACCCTAAAACGGCGCAAACATAACCACGTCGGGGCTGCCAGTGTATTTCAATTATAGAAATCAACGCGTGCGAGCCGCGTACACTAAAGGGATGATCCACCCGATACGAGCCCCTGACGCACATCTCGGCCGACGGGCACCTCGACGACAACGTCACATACATTCACAACAATTAAAAACAGATCACGCCGACCGTTTTGAAACTAACTTCACATCGATATTATTTATTAATAACAAGCGCGGAATCCAAATAATAATTATAATACTATTAACATTAACAATTCGCTTACTAAATTCTATAAAATAACTTACAAATGAAACTAAACTACAAGTATTCGTACGATGTAAACCAGAATGATATTAAAATAAAATTATTGATTATTATTAAATCATAAGAAAAGTTTTAAACGTATTTATATAATATAAAAAAATGGACGTATATAAAATAATTTGAAAAATTTAAAAGAAATAAACACGGTTTTGTCAAAAGACAAACTCCTAATTTGTGTCGTAACTAGTTTCAACCAGTTACAATTAGTAAGTGACGGACCTAAAGTCTTTGTTCTATGAGTTGTGTCATCAGTGTGCCTCGACTATGTTAAATATGTTAAATGCTACTGTCAATAAAAAATCATCATTTCAAAACGATAATAGAATAAACTTTAAACTATTATTGTGTAAATCAGTGAATGTTTTCTAAGGTACACTTGAAAGCGATATGAGCAAAACTGGTTTTGATTTGAAACGGGGTTCACACGTTCAAAAATATCTTAAAAAATTGTAAGTCACATCCATTAATAACCCAATGGTAAGTTGCGTCAAGTTCAACCTACAATTAATCGCCTACCACGACCGTTCCTACCCTAGCCAGCCCCCTTTGAATGATATCCGTCAAAAACTCTATAATAAATAAAATAGAATAATTATGCATAATTAAATCTTATTGTATTGCATGAAAGACTAGATATCTGAGTGTATAAACTATACCACGGTATAGTGCACCTTACCGAGATTGCCAGACGACCAATATCTACATACAACAGATGATATTTTAAATATAATTATTTGTTTCGAAAAATGTGTTTGTATGTTTTTATACAATGATATCGACTATTTTATCACAAGCTACAGGGTGATACGAATTACACGAATTTATTATTATTATTATAAATTGTGACGTGTCCTAAACGCTATTTCTTTCAAAAATACCACTCGGTGCATATATTCGCTATATTACTTATTGTTTATTTACCAATAAATTCAGTATACACTTTTCAGTCCAGGCGAAACCGGTCCCTAGAGGTCATATTATAATATTCTTACGAACGTACGGACAATTTCGTGTTAGTTACATCAGTCAAGGTTAAGTTTTACATCTGATTAAGTTCAGCTCCGGTTTAAAAAAAAAATTTTACAAAAGTTTACATCGCTGGTTCACCGTTTAACTTCGACCGAGAAGTGTAACCTAAATATTCTCAACTTGATTCATAATAAAGTCACAGACGAAACCTAAATTTATGTCTATTATCTTAACTCGATGCGTCTAACAGAGGATATTATAGTTTTCTTTGATTAAAAAAAAATATAAAACACATATTAAATGTGACTACAGTTCTAATTTTTTTTTGACAAATTTGTCAACTCATATCATAACTAAACTAGTTTGGTCCAGACAACTGGTCCCGACACAAATCTGGTTTCGCCTGCGACATCCGACAAACGGACGACCAAACAAAGTACACATCGGTTGCACGCACACTTAACTTATAATTGCGATCAATATAAAATATAAAATTATCACGTTATACTTTCATTTGGCCGGACGTGTAATGATCTTGATGACTAGAACAGGGTACAACATGGCAAGAATTACTTCGGTCAGTTCAATAGAAGATCTTTGTGTGTCCCACCATTTTTGATGCTTTCCCTACAGTTTGAATTGTAAGGAATTCTTTCTATATTTCATTTTAAACTAACTTACGCCTGACTGTTGGTGCAGCGTGGTACAGTACCGTGAAATCTCAAAGCCAAGCCAAATACCCCTGGAACGCACGAGCTAGTAGCACTAAATCCCTTAGTCATTCTCTCCCTCCCTTAGTCATTCACTGCTTCAGCGGATTCATTCAATGCTTTAGCCGATTCATTTATAGCTTTGCACTTGGCCGGGAACGCGTCATTGTTACAAAAATCTACAAACGACAATGAATACTTTTCACGTAATGCGTCTGCTCAATTGCCGGCTGTTAACACATTATAATTAAGAAATTATGGATAATTCCATACCATCATAGGTATTTGTTATGAATCCTTGTGTACTGGTCGAAAGTATGTTACATCACCATTGTCGATCTGTGAATAACTGATAGGATGTTTGTTTGTGAATGGGAGGAGGAGTGGGGTGGGGCGATATTTTACATTTATATTTTTTTACTTTTTAAGTTATTATGTTAGTAATGGAAATTTTTAAATAAACAACTTTTAAAGGATGAATCGTTACTCCTATAGATTTAGGTCTGACGATAAATGGCATTATGTTTTACTGACAACTGCAAATCACACCATTCTCCACAAACAAAACAACTTAAAGGAACGAACTAGAACCTACGAAGTCGAATAATTTACATAGATATTCTTACATAGAAATCATTGTGCGTATTTTCTGATCCACTATTCGAAACCCGATCGACATACAGTGTACAGTGACTTGGGGTAATTCTCGTGTTTTTAACACGCACGCCATTAATTTGAAAGTACATAGAGTTGATTAAACTCTACTTTTCTACACTCATCGTTAAGACGAAACACAGACCGACGATACAATTAACAGCAGGGTCCCACTGCACACGATACCAAAGAAGGTCCATAGAGTGGGGGTCACCACTGACTAACTTCACAGAACAGGCTGCGCATATTCTAAACTTTACACGACACTTGACAAGCTACATCTCGCATGATCCATCTCTATGACTAGTCTGTGACATATGTCAATAACAAGCTACTACGGTTCGGTTCGATTTTAAGTCTTAATGTCATTAGAATAGGCTTCATTCAACAAAAAGGCGACATGTCTTAACAATGTTGCAATACTTGTTGGTAGTTATGTTGTGACGATACTTGCCAGGTTATTACTATATCGTAATCATAAAAAAAAATGTTTTAATATTTTATATCAAGTAAACGTTTTCAGTATACGATGGCCGAAGAATTCATTGAATTTGTCCGCGACGTTAAAAAGACCATAGTTTTGGGATGATATGTTTGCGCGCGCGAGTGCGTGTACATATACGTGTCTGTGTAATGTGTGGATTGTGAGGTTTAAAAAAGTAAACATTTCATATTCATATTCAATGGTTCCTTCCGCCTTAGTCCTGACTGGGCGTGTACATGTTATTTAAAATACAGAGAACCCTAATGTGGAAAGAAAATAATGTTTATTGTATATGTATTGCATTGTATATGTATAGCACAAATTAATAACTTGTAGTAAAGCAACGTATGCAACGTGCCCGCTCGCTACGTGAATCGCAAGGGAATGTGTAGGTTAAAGTAATTGTATGACCAAATTGTTAGAAAATGTTATGCCAATCCCCAAGCTCGATACGTGATAAGCTGAGATTTAATAAAACCCCAGTAGGATGCAATGTAACCTATCATAACAAATGGATTAGGTCCTTAGTCCAACATGCTATCCAATGATGGATTGGATTTCATACAAAATTGATATAAAACGAAGAATTCTCCAGGATGCAGTCTCAATGATTTGATAAGCTGGGCAAATTTTATTTGAAACATGGACGTGTAATAATGCTGGAATTTCATTAAATCCCACTCGAATTCAAAGTAGTACTATCCAACAACCTCCCCCTCCCGTTACATGATAGGACGCCGCGAAAAAAAAAATATCCCTCGCTAATGAGTCCAGGCCCCCCGCCCGTCGGCTAGGTGATGAGCCGCGGCGCGTGCAGCCCGGCCAGCCGGCGTGCGAGCGGCGGCCGGTGGCGAGGCTC
>PDGT01000064.1:1074472-1182188 GCA_003671415.1 Megathymus violae | reverse complement strand
CCGCCGTAGTACAAGGAGCGCGGCGACGCCGGGAACGACGAGTCGACGTACGGCTCGCCGGTCTGCCGCGACATTTAACACGGGTTATGATTAATGTTATACTTAATGTAATATAATACTTAGATTTAACTGCATTGTTTATATTTACTGCATACACGTGTGGCATCGATTTTTCTACCTGGCGTGCGTTTATCAAGTAGCGAAACGTGACAGCCACAAAGACTGAAGACCAAAACGTATATTCATCGTACATCATCATCACATCCCAAACGGTCCCATGACTCCGAGCGCTGGGCTCGAGTTCCCCTCACAATATCGGAAGTCGAGACCACAGTCCGCCATCCTACCGACCGAGTTTCAGGACTTAAAACACGTTCCAGAACATGACGGAAAACATGTTGGCGGGTTGCGTCACGATGTTCGTTCCTTTACCCGATGCAAGTCATAATGTGCAATACACAGGTAATTTTAAATATTGAAATACATACATAATTCGTATATTGTGAAAACCATTCAAACCTACTCCTACTATAGACCCACTAAAACCACTTGAAATTTTAAACAGATGTAAAAACTGAAAATAAAATAACGGTCATACACTTGGACCCCCGCACTACAGTTTCCTATGTCACGGGTGTACACAAACGATACATCACAACCACCAACGTTTCAAAATGATAATTCACACGGACGGTAAAAACAAACGAGACCCCGCGCTGGGCACGCACGGCCACTGCCAGCTGGGCTACACGCTACGATCCGGGTACTCACGGCCGCACACTGCGCCAACACCTCTTGCCACTGCGTCCACGCGTGGCTCTCCTCCCTCAGCCGGAGTATCTCCATTGGCGTGCTGTCTTGCCGCTCACCGTCCGATCCTTCGGCTGTAATGGAGTTATTTGTGACATTGCATAACACCCGTAACTGACCCACTGCTGGGCTCAGATCTCCTCTTACAACAGGAAGGATACAGGGCTTAAGTCCGCCACGCTGGCCAAGTGTGGACTGACAGACTTAACTCACCTTTGAGTTCATTATGGAGAAGCTCGGAGATACACTGGTTTTCTCACTATGTTTTATTCCACTGAAGTAAGTGAAAATTAATTTGTAATACGCGCATAACTTCGGAAAATTAGATTTAAAGCCCCGTGTAGGAGAACAACGATTAGACCACTAAACTTAACAACCTAGCAAGGACACTCTTGTATGACATCGCGATTGTGTCACAATTGAATCTGGGAAGTTGGACTAGACATGGATTGCAACGTCGAACCTCACCCGGCCCAGGCGTTTGTACACACCGCTGGCGGCCGATGCAACAGACCGACAGACCACTCACGTGATTCGTCGTCGTCCAAGCTGAGCTGGTCGGGCGCGGCCGGCAGCAGGCGCGCGCGCGGCGACTGACACATCTCGCACGCGAGCGCTGCGCCCGCGTTCACGTACGTGCACTCCGAGCACGGCCACTCCGACGACTCCGCCCTTCATGTGTACACACAACCTTATGTACTAACATGTAACCCAGTCACATGTCGCCAGTTCAGGATAACTCGAAGGACCAAAATGTTTGATCTGTACAGGCTAATCAATTAAGAGACGGCTAATGTTAGTTGAACTGATATCACGTGTATTATATACAGACAATCTAAATATATATATATATATATATATATATTTAAATACTTTGTGAAATCATTATGAGAACGGAATGTGGTGTGCTGCATGTTACTGCAAACTACCTTACCGTTGATATCTATTTATGCAAATTTGAAGCGAGGTAGCACTCTCTCTCCCTAAACATTTTTCGATTCGAATCGAATAAAAAAATAAATAATAATAATAATAATTGTATACAAAATTAATGAATTCAGGCGAATGTATATTCGAATAAAAAGAAAATTCGAGCATCATTCATCCCTGGTAATCCAATATTTTCCTTGCCCAATCAATCAATTATTACTACTGAATGTTAAATTTAAAATGTTATTTTTTACTTACTACCGTTTGGCAACCTTTGCTTTAAAATGATGAAGAAACCGTGAAATAATCTCTTATTAAAAATGTATGTGTTAGAGGAAAAATGTTCAACGCACGACTCGCACAGTACATCGAGATCGACATGATCCGTCGTATACGGCAAAGCAGCAGCTCACTTGTGATCCGGGGGCGGTGTCTTGTGCTGCGAGCCTCTCCGCGGCAACGCCGGCGTGGCTCTGTTGCTGCGGCGCGGCGACGGACTGCGACCCGCTGCAACTAATACGATCGATTAATAAGCCACTGTTGTTTACTTTGGCTCTTTCATGAGTATATTGTAAAAACTTATAACTAGCGGCACCCTCCGTCTTCGTTGGGGTTGAAAAAAATATTATAATATATATACATAAATATTAAAATTTTCATATTTTTTACCTTGATCAGACATCTCGCAGCCACGTGTTCTCACTACATACTAATTTTCATTGAAATCGGTCAAGCCGCTATCGTGATCTAACGGGACATACAGATACGACAGACGGACAAAAAATTTCAAAATTTTCAAATTGATGTCGGGGAGTCATAAAACTAAAATGTATCATGAAGTTTAAGAAAGAAATGGAATGTACGGACAGACTACATACTATATATGCTACAGATTTATATAGTAGTATACATACTGTTAGAAATTACGGAAATGCCACAACGTAAATTAAAAACTCGCGTCCAAGACATTCACGTTAAGAAAGATTGGTACAAACTTTAAAGATAAGACTGTTTGGATATGAGGTTAACATATAATCGTAGTAGTGAGCGCCGTCTGTAACTTTGACTAGAAAAAAGGTCCTTAGGAGTTTCTTGCCGCTTCTTTGAAGCGATGGTGTAGTTTAATTTTTGAAGTGTTTGTAAAAACCCATTTCGAATAAATTTAATTTCATATACACAATGTAAACATTAGAGATATAAGATAAGACAGACCCTGCCCATTACGGCGGCGGCAATATTTTAAGCCGTGCGGTAAAAAATTGCACCTCTGTATTCCTGAATCACATTACCGAAGTTTTCTACACTGCTTGTATTTATACTAGGGATGTTATTAGGATATTGATACGGATATATGAATCATATTTATCGGTTTCGGTTACGGTTACGGTTACGGATACTAGATGATTTTGGATTTATAACCAAAATATATAATGTATTTACGAGGTAACATTTTGGCTTTCTCTCTAGGTATTGTTTTAAAATAATGGAAATATACTACCTTAAAAAATAAATAATAAAAACTGCCTCGAAATGGTCAATGTTCCACGGAAGAAACGTGTACTATTACCCGTGTCTGCATCATTAGGTGTGCGATGGGCGGGAGACGTTGTCTTGGGCTTGTGGATGGATATATACTCTTCGACCCCATGTTCGTAATTTGCATGCGACTTGAGCTTAGCGACACCAAAAATCCTAGAGGATCTCAGAGCAAAACCCACCAGCGCCGTGGTCGAGTTCAGTGGAAGAGACCACGACACCGTGTTTCGGCACCGGGGGCGTCTTGCAGGCGAGGCACAGGTTCGCCGACGGCGGGTTTCGTAGCGTGCAGGAGCTGCAGGCCCTGCAAGGAAACAATCTTATTTACAAGGTTCTCGACAAACAACTAACTGCACGGCGAAACTACGAACCATCCACATCAAATAGAACATGTCAGTCACACATCAAATAGAACATGGGTTGTCATAAAGCTGGCCGTACCAGAAGTGGTGCGGCGACGGCTTGGAGCCGGCGCAGGCTGCGCAAGCGGCGGCCCCCGGCTCGTTCACCAGCGTGCACCGCGGACACGGCCACGTGGCCGCTGGGACGCTCGGTGCGGGGTTTGAATCTGGAGACAACGTCATCGACTTACACTTGCAAGGTCTACGGGCACAGCGCTGGTGAATAAATGAGGCAATCGTATTGGATGTCTCCCGTTAGAGGTGCCGGACTTTTTACCCACCATCATCATAACAACCCATATCATCCTACAGCTGGGGTCGAGTCTCCTGTCACAACGAGAAAGATTCAGGCCATAGTCCGCCACGCTGGCCGCATTTGGTTGGTTGGGTTGGCAGACTTCAAACGCCTTTGACGACATCACGGAGAACTCGCAGGATGTTTTCCTTCACCGAAGCGAGTGTTATAATGTTACTATAATACTGTGTTAATTATATATTTATATTTATTTTAAAGTAAAAAAAAACCTGCACATCCGAGACTTCTCCATGTTTTCAAGAGTGTGTGACCTTGACCGGCGTGACAAGCTACGGCCTCCCCTGACCGCAGCAGCGGGATAATTATAGGTCGTAATGAAGAAAAAAATATTTTAAAAAAAACTTAACCGTGACATATTTTGTATGTCAATATTGAGAGTTACCCACCGACAGCAAACAGCAACTCGTCACTATTCAAGTCGTGGTCCAGCGAGGCGATGGGCACGGTGAGCTTTTTGGGCGGCTCGTTCCGGCTCGACTCCGGCTTGGCACCGCCCGCCTCCGAGGACGCGCCCGGTCTGAGAATAAATTGTTTCAAGACTTCAAACCCATTACTTAAACGCTTCCGCACTTCGTTATGTTCCAGCTTTAAGCTCCTTGTCGAAGATCTTCCAATACCCGCGCTACCTATTCCCTCCCTCACAAATCTGCACTAAGCCTGTGCTCTTTGAGAATGAGACGGGAGTACAGTATAGCTGGCAAGTAAGGTAACTTACATCTTACAAATGTTTATATTTTAGAATATATAATATCTGTCAGTTGGCGCTTGCCGCTATGAAAGTTACAGGGAATAATTAAATATGCTCCATGTATCGATATTAATGCGATTAGTTCAATAGTAGATTGTAGTAGATTCGTTCAAGAGAGTTGAAGTGTGATTTGGAAACCGAGCTTTATGATAGCCTGCCCTGAGAATACGCTTCATTCCAGTGGCCTGGCGCCGAAAGGCGGGGAATAAATTCCCTCCACTCTGTAGGGGTCGTTATTCATTTGAAAACTATTTTTGCAAGTGAACAGTATCTTGCTAAGAAGGAAATGTATATACTAATCAATAGAACTTGAAGACTTGAAATGATTTTGAATCATGAACCATTTAACTTTGAGACATACTTCCGTCATCGGTATTCCAAAGTCTGTGACAGTTTTCCAAGACACACCTTCCTTTCGCTTTCCTTGCTGTATGGCTGGCAAATCACACACAGTGCTAGTCTTGTATGAACATTTATGGAAGGCCATTACTATTAACCATCAGTTGAGTTGTCTCTTTTTTTAGTACAGTTGATGAAAACTTTAAATGGTAGATGGCAATGGGCGTCAACTAACTAAGAACCAAAAGGCCATTTACACAAAAATGTTCTTCTTTAAATTGGCATCTTGACGATCTCCTTTTTTATCAAAATAAAAATCCTGAATTCGATTTAATACTACGAGTAAAACGTCAAGATTGACCCCTCTACTCGAGATCTTGCTTTCGTATTCGTTATGACGTATTACGTATAAAGCGACCTAATCAAAAATAAATAAAACGAGAGAATAAAATACAAGACAGATATAGATAATGGGGAGCAACAGAGATAGATAACAGCGGGCGTCGTCACCTCGCACGGTCCGGGTTCGGCGCCAACGTGACGGCGTGCGGCGGACGCGCGCTGCGGCACACGTCGCAGCGTGCGCCCCACGCATTGTACGCGAACCGACACTCGCTGCACTGCCACATGCGGGCCGCGCTCGCGCCGCCCTCGCGGCTGGAACACAGCGGTACACCCGTAAAATTCAACATAGGCTCAGTCTTAGCGAAGCTAGTTATAAGACGATGGCTACGGGGCCCAGTTGGTAGATGCCGAGTGAATGAGTGAATGAGCGGATAAAATACGAAAAGGATTGTTTGGGCTCACTGATGAATAGTCAAAGAATAACGAGCGAAGGGGTATAGAGGATGTCTTTATAAACTTTAGCAATGTTTATATATATAGATATTAATTATAATTTGTCTCGTCAGGTAATTATTTCACAAATTCACTATGTAGAATCAAAAATTTATAATTTTCTATAAAAAAACTTGCATTTGTAATCAAAATTTTCATGTGAATTTCTAGGTAACGAAGGATCGAAAAGTTTTTTACGTGTTTCTAAAATTCTACAACGGTAAATAGTGTATATTTGAGGCTATTGAGACTGAGACTATACTAATTTTTTTGACTATTTTGTCACCACAGACTATATATGTCAATAAATCGATAAGTAGACTATAAGATAATAAAAAGAAACTTACGAAGTTTGCTGCTGTACAGAAGGCACTTTGGAAGTCTCCCGGGGATTATAGGACACCTTGCCGACCGACGGCAACATATTGAACACTTTCGGGCTGGGCGCGCGAGACACGCCTATATGCGAAGTCCTTAAATTGCTGCCCTCACTAGGAGATAAACAGTTCTCCGCACCGAGTAACTCATCTATCCTCGCGTAATCACCGTCACCTATATCGTTGGAATACAACGCCTCGTTCTGAGAATTACTCATCACTGTCTTCGTGTCCTGCACTGATACGTACGAATATCGCGTCCCATTGTTATTCACTTGGAGCTGGAGATTTAAATCCTTATATTTTCCCTTGTTAGGTAACGCGTAAATAACTCCTTCGGCGTTGGTATCCCAGCTACATTCCTTGTCAATCAACTCGATACTGTCAGAGTCCGTCTTCTTCTCAGCGGCGTCAGCGCGTGTTTCTTCCGGGTGTGTTGTATTGCAGTACGTGGCCATAGATTTTTGATAGTCATTAAGACTCCTCCTGCTAGATATGACCTTTCCGACGGAGCGAACTTCAGCATTCGTATGCTCTGAGAAGGACCGTCTGTACGTGGGACGAATCTCTGGAGAGTTCTGCGCACTAATCGACCTTCGAAACGAGTCACTCAAAGCCGGACTGCCGGTCTGAGGCCAGTCGGGAACTGTTATCATAACCCCACCCGACGTGGGAAGAGACGTTGCTCCATCTTTTCCACTCAGCGTTTCATGTCTTCCCAAGGTTGTGACGCTCAAGCCTCTCGTGTTCGATATTCGAGCGAGCGGCGAGATTCTCGGGGACAAGCAAGCTTCGCAATGTGTCCTGATCCCAGAATTTTCCAGCGTACACTTAGTACAGGCCCATTTCTTCAAATGCAATCCTCGACTTTGCTCCCTCTGGTATTCTTTTACGTAATTCAATTCCCAATTCGATTTGCTCTCGTTACACTTCTTCGGTCGCCTTGTTACGGTGTGAAGACTTCTCAGGAACGATTCTCTAGGATTTATCTGCGCAGTATTATACCCGTATCGCTCCGAGACCATCAAACTTGTGGGTCTATTGATGGTTCCCCTCGCTTCCTCGACATTCCACCACTTATGCTGAGAATTAATCACGGACCCGTGGGATAAGGACCTTGTGACCCCGTGTGCGTGTTCCGTCAGCTGAGTGGGAGACAATCGCAAGGATTGGAGATCCAAGTTAAGACGGCGACCTTCAGGATAGCTCGATGAAGGCTTATAAGAAGGAACTGCTAAGGTGTTGGACCTTATCATACTGTTGTCTGCAAGGAAAAAATATACAATTCAAAGTATCTTTGCATTGAGTACATATACATACGTATATTATGGTAAGTCATGTGAGTTTTATGTACCTTGATCAGACTTCTCCTGGTCCGTCATCCCTCCAGTCTGCTCTTCATCGTCAGAAAGCCTGAAACATAAAAGAAAAGAAAATGTCACATTCAGTATCGAAAATTTGTTGAATTTTGAATCAGTTTTCAACTAATGTGTCATATTTTGTGTCAATTGTCAGAACCACAGAACACTGATAAAGTGTCTTCGTTTCGTCGTCTATTCTCAAATGTTTTATGTTATCTGTAATGGATTGTTCATGAATCCGAAAGAGATGGCCCGAAAGAACTTCATTTAATCACAATCAGCTAATGTAGTGATAGTTCCATTTCAAGTGAACTGTTTATTTAAATGTAAGTAGCCACTAAAAGAGTAGACGGATCACATGATGGTAAGTGATCACCGCCGTAAATGAACGTCCGTCCGTAATACGGAAACCATCACCGACATGTTGTCGACCAATGTCACGGGAAAAATGCTTAGTGATGGCGTTCCGAAACTGTAATCTAAGAACGTTAAAAACATGTCACGGTTGATTCTAGAAAATCTGGATGTACAGAGCTATACGACTAGCACGCCGGCGATATCCATTAGGAAAATGCTAGGATCAAGCTTCGGTAGTTTCCAGCAGAGTCCAAAACGAGCAGAGCAGAGAGCAGAGGTCGTCTCGGTCTCTTACAAAATTCAATCTACCATCTGTTGTTATCTGATCGATACGATAAAATGTTACTTGTAAACGGGCGCATGTGGCGCGAGCGCGTCGCACGCCGCGCAGCGCCACGCGGCAGACACGTTCCGCAAGCCGCAGCCGCAGCGCCACGCGCGGCTCGCCAGCGGCGCGGAGCCCACGCACGACCATCCGCTAGGAAATAACCATATTCCTCATACACTCGCAATACAGAAACACGATTCAAACATTGCTGAACGTCTGCTTTTGCTACATACCACTCAAACACCGGAAGGCAAAGTACTGGCAACAAATAATATACATACGATATTTTCTTGTCAAACAAAAACTTTTTTTATATGGGAAAATCTCTCTCATAAATATTACAGCCTATTATTGGTGATTCCCTGCAGTACACAGACGTTACCCAATAACTGACAAGGCCTATAGGGCAGTACATTCTGAATAGGCATATTGGGAGATACACAAAAGGATTTAATTGGCAAAAAACAAAGTTTCTTGTTGTCCATTCAAATACATGACAAAAATGTTAGAGTAAGCAATTTACAACAATATTCTATTGTGGAATACACTCACAATAACATTATATGGAAGGCTAGACAACAATTTTATTACTAATCAATATTCCCACTCTGCTTTGCAAAGTGTTTTACTATGGAGACAAGGCAGTGAAAAGAATTCCAAGCCTAAATGTGTAAGTGAATAGTGGTTTATTATAAATAAATAAGAATTGTCTGGATTAAATTTAAGAAACTAAACATTAAACATACAGCAAATACCATAATAATACTGAATTAAAATTCACAAATACAAAAAATCAAATGGCTACAATGACATTTATAAATAAACAGTAGACTATTTATTGTCACCTTTATTAAACATTAATGGAGTATTAGTGAAGACCCCATACACAATTGCTACTATATTTACTTACTATCATCTTTATGAACAAAGCTAAAGCTGAAGATCATGATAATAATTGTATTCTGACATTTTATAACTCATTTTGTATTTGGAATGTCAATTACAGTATCAGATAAAATAAGATGATACAAATGCACTTGTCATTTTTGTCTAGATGGTTGTTATGTAAATCGCTTTGATAGCTATCAGTTATCCATTACATAGATAAATGGGTTATTTACTGGACAAGTAGACAAACTTCATGATAAATGGTAACCACCGCTCACAGGCATCTGTTGCACCAAAGGCATTACTGGCATATTTTTGACCAAGAAAGAAGCATTGAATTAACATTTGAACTACCTACAAGGGTATTAGAAATTTGCACAGGCGGCCATAACCACATAGTGAAAAGATATATTGGTGAAATATAGAAACAGTGTTATAAGAAATAAAATTTTATTCAATGACTACCACATGAATGAGCCAATAACATTGAGTTGACAGTATACAATTTAACATAACGCAACTAGCCAGGTGTTGCTGACATAATCATAGGTACTGTATGTTTGAAGTAGGGATGTATGGATATGAAATTTCGAATCTGGATATGGATATATGAACAATATTTTACCGGTTTTAATTATGGTTATGGATATGAAATTATTATGAGTATATAGGATAATTTCGGATACAGATATTAGATGATTTAGGAATCGAAAAAAAAAGTACAAATTTACAAGGTAACACTGACTTTATTTCTAAGTATTATCGAGTGTCATAATCATAGAAAGATAAATAGCTTTAAAAATGTAGTAATAAAAACTGCCTAAAAATGAGAGCGACGTGGCTAGTATATCAGCTTGGCCAGTGAAAACCTGGCATAAAGTGTTTCATTTAGACTCTGACCTTACTGGAAAGTATTCAACCCTTTTTTTCAGATTCAGTTACACCTTGGGATATATTTTTATTTCGGATATCAGATATTTTCTGTTACGATTTCGATGCCCCATAACATCCCTTGTTTGAACAGGTGTAAATTTAGGTGGTAAAAAAAGGTTTAAACAAAAATAGATCATTGTAACCAGCCTCATGTTAATTGACTTTGATTTTAATATATACATATATGTTGATTGTAATGTGTAATAGCCAATATAATAATAACAACCTATAAATCTGAATGTTTGTGTACTGTACCAATAGAATCTTCAACATATATATGATTTTTAAAAACTTTGCTTATCACAAATGAATTACCACATGCTTTGTTCAATGACAAAATTATGTGAGAACCTGCACGAAATATGCAATATATATAAGTAGTTATTATTCTGGAATTGTGAGACATTAGCTAATCTCCAGTTGGCCAAGGTTACTATGGACATTGCTTCTAACAATTTGAGATTGACCCAAAATGTAATCATATTGTAAAATTAAAGAATGTATAACTCTATTGCTTGAGCCATTAATAATTGACTAATAATGCAGGAATGTTTGTGAGTTAGACAGATGACAATATGAAGTTTAATGTTTCTGTCATTTGAGAGACACATTGAATTGTCGATATAATCATTATTTATTACATACATATGGACAATACATAAGGATTCTATTTCCGGGACCACTGTAACCAGATATTGGAAATCTATTGTGCCCAAACCTATTTTTTGGATTCCAGATCCTTGCTTTGGCTTGGCTTAACTCCACTTCTGCCTAGTATGCTGCTCCTATAAGTAATTATTGCGGCCTGTCCCAACATAGCTTTTAGGGTTAACAATTGATTAATAAACACATATGTACACTCAATATATAAACCGATGACCAACTGGAATATTGTACCATTGAAATGGTAGGATAATTTTCACTACAATAAACAAATTGAGTAATATATATATGTATATTACTTTATGTATAAAATATTTCATGCAATGTATAAAATTTTGTTTCTATACGTAAATATTAAAATATCTTTAACTAAGTTAAAAAACGAAAGCAACATGTTTTATACATTCAAATTGGAACAAGACTAAATGACATATTTGGTAATTTTATACATTTATCTGTTTGTTCCAAAAACTAAATTGTTAGTCCCTGACATAGATCATTCATGGCCACATTAATATATTTAAAGCGTGAATGTCAATGCCAGCACTAATTATAACATTGAACACAAATACAACGAAGTTTGGAGTATTTTTATGCATACCCAACTATAATATATTTAGAGTTGGTCCCACATTATTTGAAACAAACAAACACTTGTTATATAGATTGTTTTTAAATTAACGTACAGTAGTATTAAAGACTTAAAAGTTGAAGTATTATGATAATGACCAACATAGATATACTGAATGAAAATTAAAAATACATTATGCAAATAGAAAATAATTATGTTATTGGATGGAGAGAATTTATAATTACATTAATTGAAATATTTAAAAAACGTAACAAAAGATCAAGTTCTAACGCTAATAATTCAAGGGCTTACATTTGGAACATACCTATGGCCATTGTTCGTAGATCCACATTATAATGACTATTTTAGTGAAACTCTGACATATACCCGCCAATAAAAGTGTGTCAGTCGATAATTTCGATAATGAACTTCGTCTACACAGACACAACGACTAAATACGTGACGAATATAACCTAAATACGAGCTAGGAAAAATCGATATTCTTTGACGTTGCCATCAAAGAACTTTTATACCAATATTTCGAACGAAACTTACCTATTGAAATTATTTGTTGTCGGTATAATGATAGCTTCAGATCCAGGAGTCGTTCCTTCGCTCTTTTCTGTACGCGAAGCGTATTCCGAGGACGAATCTCCGGTATAAAAACGTTTTTGTAAACCACTGTCATGACTCGAAACTCTTTTTATACCACATTTTAAGCATTTTACACTCTCTGTAGGGTTGATTTGACCACAAGCTTGACAATGCCATTGCAGCACAGACGCGATTGAGCCCATTTTAATTCACACATGGCTATGAAACCATAACAATCGTCGGTTTTATAGAAATAATTTACGGCATACCGAAAATGAAAACAGCTGATCCACCATGTTGTTTGTGTATAACTTTTTTTAAGGTAGTGTTGATAGATCAAAAAAATATTAACAACTATTTTATCAGCCAGTGAAAGTGAAACCATTGTAATAATATAATAAAATCAGTGGTTTTATTTATGTTTAACTTATTTGTGTGTCCTTACTATTAATTTTATTTTAAAAATATTTCAGTAGAAACCATTTTAGTCACTTCAGTATAAAAATAACAGTGACATCTACATGTCTGAATAAAATTTATAATTATAGTATAAGCAGTATAAAGCAGATGGCGCCATGCATAATAAAAATCCTGATATTAGAATCCTTGTAATCTAATAACCCCTAACATTTAAATAATAATGAAATCTTATACTTACACTCACGTAAACAATGTAAATTAACAACTATTAATTGTATTTACTTCAGGTAACTAGGAATGAATTAGTATTAACCACAAACCATAAAAATATTTTTATAATAATAATCATTAAAATAACAATCCAACATTAACTGATATGAAAATCAGTAAAACAAAGTTAAAGTAAAAATGGCAAACGGGAGAAAATTAACGCCATGTGTAGGCATGTAATTTGAAATTCTTTCAGCCGCTTTAATTAAAACTTAGATCTACAAACTAATTGGAAAGCAAACCGCTGCAATGTCGTTTTGCATCCATAGAAAAACCCATTGCAGTTTAATTGTGAAACAATATTGAATATTAGTAGCCCGTCCTCGCTTCAATTTACAAAATCTATTATTACCATCGAGTTAAATAAATACATCTGTGCTGATATCTGTTTAGGAATAACATACGTACCCCAAAAAATATTCAGTTTGCTCAATTTTATTATTTTAGAAATCAGTTTTATGTATTTAATCAATTTTAAATTTTAACAAGTATCATCAAAACCTGTTCAGAGGTTTCCGAGTGATGCGTATGAGATAAAAAGAGAAATCCATAACAAAACTAAAATTAAATTATTACATTATTAAAATATGTTTATTGTCGTTAAAAATATAATTAATATATTGTCGTTACAAATGCGTTGCTAGGCGAGAGGTAATCGAGGAAAGCCCTTGCTCGAGAAACATTTAATAATTTATATAAATCAGCGAGTGGCAGCTACCCAAGCAAACAACCTTCGAGATTAAACTACTCGGTACAGTACCCAACGTCTTCCAACAGAAGAGATCTGCTGCATCGTATGCTGCTCACAAAAGTACACCACAACCTGAGAACGTTGGATTGGGTAGACACGCTTTCTGACCTCAGTACATTCTAGTCCCTAATATGTCCTAAATAACCACGGACCGATTCTAATATAGCATATGTGTACTCCATGAACATCAATTAAAACCTATTATTTAAGGTTGTATCTCCCGGACTGGGCCCAAGAGGCCATTCCCGGCAGGCGCACAGCTGAATTATGGCGCGCATCTCTTGCACGCTCCATCGGTGATAAATAGCGGATTATTCTGCTCCACCGTAGATACGTGGACATTGGTTTTAAGTATTATTAGGCTTAATTAAAATTTCCCGGTGCCAATCGTCCCCTTTTCAAGGTTGGTGATATTGGCAATCCTGTGATTACTGCTCGTTGGACAATTTTAGCGAGGACAGTTTTATAATTTCTACATTGGCACGAAACTTACGAATTGGAATTATATGATTCGCTTAGGGAGACGCATTTCTCCACCGTTGCTTACATAAGCTACCGCTTCTATGAGAATTTAACGCCTATCCTATCAGTCAATAAATTTAAGATCATCATATAACTCTAATTTTAAATTTCCAGCACAAAATTTATATTTTTGAACTACATAAAATCGTATCCACTGTGATATAACAGTTGTTATTCTGCGTATTATTCAGATACTGAAGCACCATACTCGTATAATGTTAGTGTGGAAACACCCTGAACATTAATTGAAACCTAGAAGCTATGCAGGTTGTTTGTGCCAACTGCACCCAAGAGGCTTTTTTTGGTAATGCCTTGCTGAGTTATAAAACCTGTTGAACGCGCGACTCATTGATAAACAAAAAAATAGGGCATCGATGCTTTCCATGATCCGCAACTATTTCATCAGATTAGACATTTTTTTACTTTAAAATGATATTTTAAATAAGCTAAAGGGCTGTAAGCTTCACTCACATCAAAAGCACTCAAGAAATTTTGTCATTAGCGCTTACCTATTCATCTGCCGGAGTCTCGATATCAACTCCAATATTTGGCCCTATTGAGGCGGCCTAGAATACTATCCCTAATCCAATGCTGGCAGAACAAGGTGTCGTAAAAGGCGACTAAAGCCAGCCTGCTTGGTGGAAGGGCTTCGCCTAAAGATTATATTATCAGCATTATTATTATTACTGGTATCTATTATTATTATTATTATCTTTCCGTGAAACCTGCCTGGCTAGCTACCACCCTCTTGCTTGAGTCAGCCACCAAATGACTCGTCGTATTCCGGCTGGGTGCTTGAGAGCCAGTACTTTCTTTCTTACTTTCTTCTCATTTCCTGGCCGTAACGCATCAGTGATATATTTGATCATGCTGATGTCAAAGGGCAACGATGACCATTTAACATCATGTGGCTCGTCTGCTCGTTTGTCGACTATTAACATAAAACAAATATATTATTATTGCTTACAATTATCACAAACTGTCAAGCAATACACGCTAGTGAAACGTGCTGTTTTGTAAAAACATCCGGTACAGAGGACACCACAGCGTGTAGACGTGTTTCGTAAGTAAGTAATGTAATTTGCGTGCAGTTTTGTTGTATTTACGTACCCGCATTTTATTTGCAACACAATTAGGACAAAGCTTTTCCGCGTCTACCGCCTGCGCTTTTTAGAAAGTCCCTCTTTGAAAATTTGGTCTTTACGGTTTTTTTTGTTTGCTACGTTTGCAGACTGTCAATTACATCTTTGGTACGAGTACGCAGTAATATGTTCAAAGAGTTTGACTGCCCATTTTAACAAACTCTTGATTGAGGTCCGTAAGATATTTATGTTATACTTAGAGTCGACAGTTCAGTCATGGAAGAAGCGAGACATCTGTGGTCTGCGGTGGACTATTTGCCTTTAATTTAAATATATAGTTACACACAAGTTACCATAGCTTTACTGTTTTCTGGATGCCAAAGAGGATTGGAATATGATAACCCGTTGACCTTATGATAGGCGTATGACAAATGATTAACAGAGAATTTTGGTAAGCAAACTGAAATAATGCGTTTTACGTCTTTGAAAACATCGTTCATTTACAACAAGCTATTAAAAAAATTGCTGCGAATTTTTAGACGGCAGCTTGGTACCACGAACCATAATCCTTGCGATGAAGGCAAATTGAGAGCGGTTCTTGAGATCCCGTGAAAGGAGCCCGCGGATCGTTGTGCGAAAGTGCCGTTGTGTAACTTGCAGCATATGCTGAAGCATCCCTTAAAGCTTCCAATCTGTATTGGCGGGCCTTTAACAGTTATTAATCGCATGTGACCCAAAACCTTCAGGCCCTCCGGTAAATTTTATACATTTTACCCGTCAAAAAAGTTTTAGGTACTCCAACGTCAACATGGTCTACGTTAAGGACATGAGAATGCAATCACCACAAATTTATGGTTTTGTTGCAGTAACTTAAATTTTTTTTAAATCCCATACATAAATATTTTGAACCATCTATATATGTGAAAAACTACTATTAGGGGCCTAAACAATAGACCCCTAAACAATAGTTGTTAAATGTTTTATCTATTAATCTGTATGTATGTTTGTCTGTGCGTTTGTTCGCGCTAATCTCAGAAATGTCTTATCCGATTTCGTTATGGTTTTCACTAATGTATTGCAGTAAGCGTCACTTTATATTTATAGTTAATTTCAATCCGTCCATCAATAAAAAAAGCTATGAATTAATATACGTATTTGTAATTCACAGATCGAGAAAAACCTAGTCCTAAAACAATGCTGGTGCTATTTCTAAGTGTAAGGTAGTGTTTCTGAAGCGAGGGCAGTTTGCTAGTGTTCGAATATTAAATGAAATGAAAAAGAACAAATCAGCTCGATTCAGTCCGAGAGTATGTTCAACACTGACGCAAAATTTGAATTGATCGTAATTTTAAACATATGATTCACAAAGCGGCAATAAAATTTATATCCAAAATAAATTATTTAATTTTCAATAAAGTAGGTATACGGCACAACCACAGGAGACCGGGCGTCGGGGAAATGCAGGTAATGCACCCCTAAATACGGGGCCGCGCAATTTATTGGCTCATAAACGTCGAAACTAATCCGTGTGTTGCAAATAGAGAAGTATTATCAGGACCTGCTCGTGAGGTATTATTATTGGCTATTATAAATGACCTCTTCCTTCGCCTCGAGAATCACGGTTCTTAAGTTCACAAAGTTATCGCAGCTTTTATATTTATACTTTATACGCTTCAACCTTCTATTGCTATCTGTGGTTGAAATAGACGTATAATTAATGATGTATGATGAAATTTCGGATCTGGATGTGAATGCGGATATGTGAAAATAATTTTACCGGTTTTGGTTACGGTTACACATATGAAATTAATTCGATTATCCGATTATTTCGGATAATTAGGGTTACGGAAATTTACAAAGTAACAGTTTGAAATTCTTTCTAGGTATTTAGTGTTATAATCATGGAAATAAACCTTAAAAGTAATATAATTAATTAATAAGTGTATCAGGTCAAACAGCGATAATCTATCATAACGTGTTTAATTTAGACTCAGTCTCCCATCCGTATTCCGTATCCCCATCCGTAATTTCAATACTTTCGGTTACGGTTACGGAGCTCCATAACTTACAAGTTTGTGTTTCATTTCCTACGACCTAAGTAACTCTTATTCATAGGATTGATGAATTTAAGCGTCTAGACTGGTGGTGATTCAAAAGCGCGCGTGAAACTTAAAATTGCCGTTATCAAGTTATAGTTAAAAAGTGCACCAATTATGATCAAAAGGTAACAAAATAGGGTGAAATATCTTTTTCTAAAAGATATAACAAATATTACATATGTATTACTTTGTGGCGTTTCGACAAAGCACTGTAATTATATGGCAACACCATTCGGGAGCAGATGCCACGACGCTAAGTTTGAGCGTGGCAACATTTTACTTGGCCGCGAGGGTAAAAGAATAGGGGTATTATAGATAGAGCAGGGTAGCCAGGCTTCCAACTGTCCCTCGGTTAAAAAGAGAGAAATGATTGCGGTACCTTCTCTATCTTTCTCTTCTTTTGCATGTGCAATTAGCGAGAAAAGTGAGCATAATAGAATGGTTCGACTTGGATTTGGTTTGTTCTTGTAATTGAATTTCTGCGATTGATAATGTGTTAATAAAATGACGAAAACGAAAAACTCCCTTCAAAGAGCCAACCTTAAAAATGATGCTCGTCACCCAATGCATTTGTATTCCAGAGTGACTCAAATTGTGAAATTGTGAAAACCGGTCCCCGACCTCCTTGATGGAGATGACACGTAAAAGAAGAAGAAGTGACTCAAAGGCTACCGAGCAGAAACAGTTTCATGAAATATGTAACTCCTCAGGACATCCGAAGCCTCAGCTGCAATGGCTCTCGCTTGGACACGATTTGCCGTGGCCAATATGGAAAGCTTTAAATAGGCTCCGGATACGAGGTGGCCGCAGTAAAGACAATCTATGCAGGTGGGGCTTTTCTGGGAGAGGAAACGAAACATGCGTGTGTGGTGTCTCCCCGCAAACAATAGAACACCGATTGTCCTGTCCCGCTTGCCCTGACAGCTGCACACATGAGTAGTTGCTGAGAGCCACCGAAAGTGCTGTCAGAGTGGCCAAGTTCTGGTCGGGCAAAATGTGAACTTGTATCGATTCGAAAAGAAGAAAAAGATTTTATTATTTGAAAACTAAGCTGTTCTGTAGTACGCATACATTAGTAGAGAGAGACAGATAGGGTACAGCAATCTTGTTTCTCTTTCTAACCGTCGGACGTATCCGCGTACAGGCAGCCGTATGTCTCCCCTACTCTATGTATAATACCTTCATGGGTAAAAAAATGGCGCGAGTGAGGCGCCAGTCAGTCCCGATTCGGCTTCGCTTTTTATCGTATCAAATTGGGCACGTGAGATAAATAGGCAACATAATTGTAACGGCATAGCGATACCGGGGTTTCTGTAAATAATGGCAACAAACTGAATACCGTGTCGCCCATATCGTGTATTATTTGCTGGTGTCAGGACACCATCCAAAAAGTCCTAAAATTTGTTAATTTTTTTTATTTAATAATTAATGCACACAAAGAAACATTGTACAGATAAGACATTAAGTGAGGATGGTACAAAGGAACTGCTTATTTCTTATGAAATTGCTTCCAGCAGATCTGAGACTGGATAAATTTATATTTTTAGCACATAGTTGATAGTATCAGGCGTTACTTTGCGGAAATTCATTGTTATTAAATTAGTATTAATTTACTTTGCAGCAATCCGCAAGCACAATGTATGATGGTATATACTTTTATACATGCATAGAACCTCCCTCTCGTTAAAATCTACTTCGTAAAAACATTAAAAGCAGAAATAAAATCATATTAAAATTTTATCACATGTTATTACAATATTTGCAGCGCAATGATTGCGGCACAACTGCTCGATGACACCAAACGTAAAATTAAATGGTCAACCGCTATTGTGGTTTTATATAGTATTTCCCATTATAAACTACTATACTGACGATATACTATCCAATTTGCATTATTAAAGACTTATTTACCTCAACGAACAACATGTGACAACGGATACATAATTCACCGCCTCATTAAAACGCATCCAACTCCTTGCACAGTGTACAACGCCTAATCCTACCTTCTTTCTTGAACTCATAATATTCAAACTCACTATCTCGCTTTACCGCATACAATTCCTTGCTTCAACGCACATAACTCTAAGTTCTATCGCGTTTAAAAAAGAATTATTGCGGTCTCTACATGCGACATCTAATGCGAGGTGAATTTAGAGAAATATGTATTTTATATACTCCAATTGCGTATCTCCGCATTCGACACTGCTGAATGGTATGTGTCTGTAAAAAAATATTTTTAATTTACTTAAAGTTTACAAACCGGCACCTATTATAATTTTAAGCTGTTAAATTGTAAGCTGTTGAATTTTAACCTTAAACTTTATATTTATTATTTAATAAAGTTCACGTATTTAGTTGGCGACTGTACACGAGGTCGATGAAAGACGTCGGAAGCTTCGTCCCAAAGCTTGAGTGTCCTTTGCCGACTGCTTGTATTCAATGTAACGTGCGCCTCTTCTCGCACGAGTTAAGCTCCGCCGCACACTACAGGGTACTGCAGTCTCGAGCACTTCACCGGAAGAATAGAATAGTGATTACTCTGTACATGTGTTGCCAGTTACAGGTACAGAAATGGAAGACGTCACAACATGCAACGTAACATTTACGTTTTAAATAACTTTGTCTTTATCATTTTAAACATCACAACGTTATCATTATGATCATCACTGATATTAAAACTACATTTTAAAAGTACGATACTCCTAAAATACAATACTCCCAAATCATTGTTATGTTTACTTTATAGCTTACCAGCTGGTGCCCGGTGCGCTTCGCTACGCCTAAAAATCTACCATTTTTAATACGTGAATAACAAACATTCGTTTTTATTGTTAATGATTTTTGTTATTCTAAAGCACTTAAGTAGGTATACATTATTTTTGGTCGTGTTTAGTGTTTTTTCAGTGTTCCAATGCATGCATATATACAAAATTTCATACCAACCGGGCTAACGGTTCTCGAGTTTTAGGTAAACATACATACATATACGCATACATTCTCTTTTATATATAAAGATTTGAAACTGGTTCCGATGCAATCTCTTTTATGGTCCGCTGAGAAGATGGCAAAACAGACGAGCTTACACTTACCACCAGATGGGATTGTTGTCAAGCATTAACTTGACAACATATTTTATGTAAAACAAAAGCTGCCTGACGGTAATTGGTCACCGTCGCAAATGACCATGAGCACCGCATGGATGTCGACTTTGAAGGAGAACTATTTTTATTTGTCCAATGTCACATCGACCCGGCGATGCCTAAGGGATGTTCGATAAACTCCACTGATTAGCGAGGAGGACCCGCTGTGCTGAACTGGCTATCACAAATCTATGTATTTATCCAGACCCAAATCGATTATTGAATGAATACGTTGCAAGAAAATCACACCCGTGAGTTATTCAAAATTTTCTCAGACGCGAGTGAAATTATTCTATGGCATCTGCACTAGCTAGCGTGATGGAAGGCTTGTCTCCCGCATTCTGAGCGCCCAGCCATTAGGAAACTTATAGGTAGTATATAAATTGGAACCTCTATAAACGTGCCTTAGTCTATGTACTCTAGACATCGGCCAGATTACCGCGGGCACTCGTGTACCGTTCACTCCCGTCTGTCAATCTGAATGTCTCAGTCAGAGTAAACTTGGATGGGTGTTGGTTATGAAGGGATTAAGCCAGCCGCAGAGCGAAATACACTGTTAATGGAGTTAGACCGAATTACCATCTACGGTGTTATTTAAGAGGTATGGAAATATTCACAGCGGATTATTTTGAATTTTGTAAACTTGAAATATTATTGACCGTTTTTAAAAATACATACGGAGTCGAAATTCTACCTTACACTTGATGTACTCGGTTCAAATCTCGCCCCAATCTCTAAATATTTTAGGTTGTACGAAATGGTATTTTGTTTTTTTTATGTTAATAGCCGACAAACGAGCAGACGAGCCACCTGATGGTAAGTGGTCACCCTCGTCCATGGACATCAGGAAGACCAAAGGTGTCACTGATGCGTTGTCGGCCAGGAAATGAGAAGGTAAGAAAGAAAGAACTGGTTCTCAAGCCCCCAGCCGGAACAGGATGAGGCGTTTGGTGGCTCACTCAAGCAGGAGGGTGGTAGCTAGGCAGGCAGACTGTAGAAAAAGATAATAATATCACTAATAATATTAATGACTTAATAATAATACTGATAATATAATCCTTACGCGAAGCCCTACCACCGAGCAAGCTGGCTTCTGTCGCCTCTTACGACACCCTGTTCTGCCAGCATGGGATTGGGGATAGTATTCTAGGCCGCGGCAATACGGCCCAAATTTGTTATCCTAATTGGTTTGTAAAGTATGTAGAGAATTCTCCATAATGTTATGTGAATTATTTTTGTATTTATTATTTGGGCAATTATTATTATTGTTATCAATGTATTTTATGGCTAAGGTTAGGCTATACATAACTGTTATTATTATTATTGCATAATACATGACTCTGGCTTCATTTCCAAAAACATGATTCTTCCGTTAGATATTTTGAACCATCCATCAGTGTTTTTCGACATATCGCTTAAAACATTATTTTTGAATATCTTTTGTTATAATTTTTCATAATCAAACAATATATATTTCATAATCAAACAACATAATATTTATCGAATACCTAACCCAAAAAACAAGCAAACAAAGGGAAAATCTGCGGCGGCAAATAACATTCCACCAATAATATATTTTATATTCCTATTAATTGTTTGGTATTCAAAACTTACAGCTAAAGCTGATGTGTTATGATTATATGAACTTATTTAACCACCAGCAAACCGCGTTCCATCGCTTCAGAATAACTACACCTGACGCTTAGAAATAACATCTGCATTGTTTTAGGTTTGTGTTTTTCTCGTTCCATAAATAAGAAATGTATTCATTTATAACTTTTTTATTTATGGACGAATTGCAACGAAACCAACCTTAAGTATTACGTGATGTTTCCTGCAATACATCAGTGGAAACGCATGCACAAACGCATAAACTAACACCAAATTTCTATAAACTATTGTGTTAATAAAGGCCCCTAATAATTGTTTTCTCATATCCTTCATGTACAGAAAGCGATCAGTTAGAACTTTATAATATGTGTAGATAGATAGATTGTGGTACATGTAAGAATGACACTATAATTATATTAAATACTGTGTATTGGTTTTGTACAAATAGCAGAATAGAAACGAAGAAACATACAGGATAACAAATCATGAAAAAGATAATCCGTACTAGGAATAACTTATGAAACGAAGCTGTCACGAAATACACCGGCAACGTAAGTTAACATAATTATTCTACCGTCCTATTACCAGCACCTTTCGCTTCACTATCGCCACTTGTTTCTTATTTACACATTAAAAAAAACTTAACAGTGTGATTCAGAAGACTGTACAGCGCAATCTAGGTAGTATTTTTTGAACCACTGTACTTTTGCCTATTAAAAAGATATGGACCGAATATTTATGACACAATAATTCATTTCTAAGTACATCTATAATCGCATTCACAATCTATTTATTCGCACGCGGATTAGCGCCAACGTCGGTGAGGGTACTTGTCGAATGTCGTTCTCCCCAGATTATGTCTTAACCTCACTAATACACAGACGCCTGGACGAGGTCTTGCGATAAATACAAAGGTCTGACTGACTAAATAGTAAGTACACATCGGGAATTTAATAATTGTCACTGAAACATTTCGACAGGGACTTTTTCAAGAAGGTTTGTTAATATTTGCAAACCCACTCAACGGCACTTGTAGTTAAGATATTAAATTTATAATTGGATACTACTTAAAGTTCCCTATTTGTCTTAATTTCTTAAAGAAAATATTAATCTCTTTACTAGTCTTCGTAAGGAACAATTCTCTTCTAAGAAAAAAGCTTACTCTGTTGTATTAAAGTTAACAAAATGCTAGTAGACTGCGCTACTTGTACGACTTGTTGAATTCCTACATATAAAAGAAAAAGAAAAGCATTTGGTATTTCACTTCTTCTTATGATTTAAGGGCTGGGCTTAAAGGATGAATGTATTTCTATAAGTAGAAATCACAGTATAGCAGGTCAGTAACTGAAGGGGAAAAGGGGTCGCGTTCGATACATAATTTATTGTTTTACAATAATTTGTGAGAAGCATTAATACTTGTTTCACCTGTCCAGTGTCCAACCAACGCCAGATACCTACGTATTCGGACACAAAGATACACGCTCGCGTAGATATAAGCTCTATAGTTCATACACAAATGATCTGCATACACAAAGGTTAAAACTGTAAATTGAGTCTCGACTTTATATGGCTGACAGCCGCGGCGCTGGCGATATGCCAGGAGTTCGTTCCGTTAATTGCACACCAAATTAATTAGCCGTTCCCCTTATTGACAATAATCTGTCACATTTGAAATTTATATTTAAAACAGCTCATAGAGCGAGAGAATTCAGTTTCTTTATTTGATTTAATGTTGTCAATGTTAAATTAAATTCCCACCGCAGGGTAAAGGTCTTTCCTAGTTGAGGTGACCTGGAGTTTTCTTCGTCAGACTGCTCTAGTGCAGGTTGGTTCAGTGGCGCAGTGCATTCATTCCGAGAGTTAAAAGTCCGTACGCCGCCCGAACACCTCGAAAAAAGCTCACTGAATACTGTCTTATTATAAAAACCAAGACTGATGGCTTAACGAGTCATTCGTTGCCGACGGAACACCGAGACGATCATAAAAGTTTACCAATAACGAACACTCATCCAATTTGCGTTCAAGCCCGCTTCGGACTCCAAACTCAATTATACGATATTTACATTTAATTGTTTTATTAAAACAAGAGTGAAAAGTGAAGAGTAAACAAAAGTATTCTTCAAATTCAACAAGTTGGTAAGGTTATTTTTATTCCATTTTTTAGTTTAATAAAATCAGTGAAAGATAATTTCCGAAGTCCCGGTTTTCCTACACCACGGAAATAGGATCAAGCCAAAACGAGCCATATATTGTCATGCTATTTTAAATATCTTTTTTATGTACTTTAACATAAAATACACATGAATATATAATACATTTGCATAAATATGTCCATACACTAATGTAAATATAATACATAGGTATAGGTACGAAAATAAACTATAGACAAAAAATATAATTAAAAAAGCATATAATTGACGACTTTCTGGAAATTAGTGGTTTTTAATTGAATTACATCGTATACTATAAAATAAGTGATACACATAATCATCAAACAAGAAATAGACATAATTTGATATAAGTGAAGTCTACACGAGGTGCAGTGATCTGTTGTGGGCAGGGCCGGATATATCTATAAGCTAACTAGGCTTCAGCCTCATGAACAAGAAGGGTATAGATTGAAATTTTTATTCGATTGTATATACTAGATTTCATTATAACATTATCATTACAATTTCATATCAAAATTGAATACCTTTTAAATTTCCGTGACAATGGCATGCATCAAAGAAGTTAAAAACACATTACAGCTGTTTACGTGTTCACTAAACCAACAAACACCACTCTTATAATGTAATTGAATCCATATATCATACGAATGGAATGCTAAATCGTGGAAAAGGGGACACAAAACTATATTGCTTTCGTCACAAGTTTCTCGTCGTAACAATTCCACGAGTTACTAACAGGATGGCTATGGGAATTCCAGCTGTTAACGAAACTGGTGAATATTTTGAAAGCGGTTTGAAATTGACGATTTCGATGTGCCGTCGACGCTTTTTATTTGAGAAATAAATTCATAGATTCAAGCAATCAAATTCAATAAAGTTAACAATAATAATACATATACCCGGGAATGTCACATGGGTCTCTGCTTCCATGTCACAGTTGGACCGTTTCCATATTCTTCTTCTTCTAGATTCAGCTAGGATCGGTGGTGAAGTAAGAAATAATTGAGTATTATAACTCCTTAGGTTTAGTTCTGGCAGAGACTACTAGTAATAGTAATGATAAAAAAGGCGAATCTCAAGTGGGATCATAAAGGAGCCAATCCTGCTCAAAGATGGCAACAGCAGAACTGTGGATATTTCTCTTCCGATCTAATCCGTCGCTAATCGAAAAACCCTATCTCCCTTAATAGGGTCGCGAACGGACGTTTTTACAACCTCGGAAAGACGGTAGCTTCACATTACTGTAAACCGTCAAGCTTTACGACGTAGGCAAATAAAGGAATTTAGGGTCCCCCGAGACAAACCCATATTGTATTAAAAAGGGGAGACTAAGGACTTTTCAAAATTTCGCTCCCGGTATCAAAAAAAAAAAGTACAGGAGGGTGCTTGACTAGATCTAAATTATAAAAAGATAAAAAACATAAGCACAAAGAAAGGCATGATATTTCGCTACATGTTCGTCAAATTCTTAGTTTATATTTCTGCGGCACCGTAAAAATATAACGTTTTTTTTTTATTTCAGCTTAAAGCTTATCTCATATAATGTCATATAATAGTTCATTAATTGTAATCGTCAATAATGTCAGACGCTGGGCACCATTTATGGGTATACTAGCGTAAAAACAGCTTATCAATGTAAGTTCAATTATATATGTATTTAGTTAATTTACAACGTAAATCTATGAATGACGAGGATCGCATATAGTTCCTTCTTAGTAAATGAAATAACTGATATGAATATGTTCATCAGTCCCGAGTTGGGTGCCATTTTTACATCTTCCTTTTACGTTTTACGATTCTTTTTACGTTCCTAGTTTCTTGTTTCAGTCATATAATTAACACTCACGCTTCGGAAAGCAAACTTGTCTATGATGACAGTATTAAAATATAAATTAAATTTCCTGCAGAAATCGAGAAGTGTAATGTGAATGGAGCGAGTGATTAAATAACATAGATAGATCGTTACTAAGATAAACATTTTCGGATGGACGAACTCAACAGTACATTACAATTTACAGTGCATCTAGTTTATTAATGGATCTCAGGATATTTGTAATTCTGTTGTCTTTTTATAGATAAAGACAAGAAGGGTGACGGAGAAAAATAACATTATTTATACGTTACAAACATAGATAGTTATCAGATACATCTAAATACTTCAACGACCACACCCGAATACGTACAGAAACGGATCGGATCGGGATGGACAGAAGCAATCAAACAACAAACTTCTTCAACTGTCATTAATACTCTCACATTTCCATCATCCAACACAAAAAACGAATAACAAGTCACGAAAATATTTTTATCGTTACTACGTCACGGTATTTCGTTCAAAACACAGTTTTGCAGCTGACGGGAGCGTCCATCAAACACAGTTTTACAGAAGTTGCAGCAAGCACTACCCGTGCGGACGGAATATAAATAAGAATGGATCATGTTTAATGTCAATATTTACCCAAATGTCTGTCGATTACGTTAATAGAATGAGTTCAGGGTGCAAAAAGCCAATTTGAGTGTAAGCACTGTGCACTATATAACGCTCATTCATTTATTATATTTATCCATTTTACTCATTTTATCCTTGATTGCCGGCAACGCTTCAGTGATCGCTTTGGTGTTACTAATAGCCATGGGTGGCGATGACAGCTTGCTGTTAGGTGGCCCATCTGTTTATTTGTCGATGTAACAAGCAGTCATGTTCATTGTCCAGTGCAGCAATCCAATAAAACTTTTAGCGTTTACTTTACCGTGGCTACGGCCGATTTATTTTGCCTTGCCTAGCTATCATCCGCTTTCTGAAATCAACCGTCAAATATTTTGATCTTTAGTTGATCATAATGTTGACGAGTAGTTAACAAGCGGATTCACATCTTCGTTTTTGACTGAAAATGCGTCAGGGACTCCTACGAAAGGTGGTCAGCTTTCTTCATTACAACAACCGAGAATGATCTTCGACAACAACTCCCAACTGGCAATACAAGGATTAGTTCGGACGTTTATGACTCCATAAATTGCATCTCCGATATTCCCTGCATTACCTGCATTTCCCCGGCGTCCTGCCGCAGGTTAGGGTGATTGTTCATTCGCATCGAAGATTCATATTTCTACAAGTGGACAGAGCCACGAAATTCGAGCTGAAGGGGCACCGAGCTTTAATTTTCTTTGGGACTCCAAACTCTACCTTTTCTGTACAGTGGATCTTTATTAAAGTAATATATGTTGGCATCGACTTAATAGCGATCCTGCTTACGACACAGGTACCTTTAGGTGCAGGTACATATACCGTTCCCTAAACAGTCATGGTCAAAAATAATAGCCCAGAAACGTTACTTACCTTTAACACTTTTTTACGTAATATCAGTATACGCTCGTTTAAAATCCCACCACAAGTGACGATGAAGGCTTATAATAGCAAATGCTTTAGCTTGAAGATTCCATACAATTTAATTCGACGGGCACATCGATGCAGATGAGTTACTTGTCTTTGTGAAACAGTTTTGTGTTTAAAAGAACATTCATCAAACAAAAACCTTAATTTGAATGGTTCAATGAATACTTTCCAATATTCGAAATGTAAATGACTAAATTACTTATTTGCTGAAATCCAATTGTATGTTCCGTCAGATTCAATATCAAATAGACATCTAATGAAAGCCATGTGTCCAAATGTTTTTGGAAACGAAGTTCTACATAACTTGATATAAATATTATTTTATAATTTTATACATATTTTAAATATGTAATAGGACAAAATGATCAGTATTTTCATAACTTTTTACATTATAATATAGAATTAATGTAGGTCACAGAATATTCACCGAAAAATTACTTGTTAATATTTTTTATTAAGTAATGATAACCATATTCTGCATGAATCAGAAAATTTAACACCAAAAATTGTGGGTATAATCTTATGGTGTACGGTACAAGGTCGAATTCAATCACACACCTTCTCATTGATAATCTTAACTATAAAGTCTGCGGTACACCGTTTGCCTCGGTGTATAAAGCCCTTTAGGTGCGGTACACTTTTATAGTGGCAGTACAGTATTATATCGCACACGACCTTTGAAATGTATTCGCCTTTGAACACCAAGATGGAAGCGCTCTGAAAAATTATGTTATCAATATTCCTAGAGTTCCTGTTAGTAGGAAGCGGGGAATAAGTTGCCGACCATCGGAGAATAAATTGAAGTGATCTATGCAAATATGTATGTTAAAGATACAAAAAAAAAGTTGTAGAATATACGACGACTATGTTTATTCTAAGGTCAATATCTCTGACAGGCTCACAACAAATTAATCATGTGGCTTTACACACAATAGTTGATTTCTAAGTCGCCGAATTGAGTCCTTTTTTGGAGTTAATGAGGAAGCATATTTAAGGTATAAATATAAAAAACTTTTGCCACGGCCACCTATATCATTTCTTCAACACAACTTTTCTGGTTTACGTCACAATCGATTAGTTCTCCCAAACAATATAATAAAGAATATTATTTGCTTATGTCACCCAAAGCTCACGCTGATGTATGTTGCTTAAATATTTCATAAGAATGACATAGCAATGAACTAACAATGCTCTTTAATAATTATTAAATCTATCCTTCATATATCTTCATCATCGTAAATGTATTTTATTATATAATAATTCACAGTGGTTTTCGATTCGCGAAAGCCATAATTATAACTGTTTCCATCTAAATTTGATTGGCTTTTCAAATTTTATAATCTTTAATTGAATAATCCGTCTCTTCATCATCACAATCCACAATGGTTCCGCTTTTGAGATTAAATTTTCTTTCACAATTTAAATAGTAAACTTGATATCCACTTTTATTCGACCAAACATGTACATACAATAATATTAGACCGTCCCACAGCATTATAAAACGTAATATAAGCCATGAACCCACAGAACATCAGCTAGGAATCGAATATACTAATATTCGATTCCCTCTAGAGATCTTGTGAAATTCTAATATTACCCTCTCTTACGACTGAATTGTTTTAAAGATGTTTGCTTGGCGGGGTGAACTCGGTCGACTCTCGAAAAGACAATGCTTTGTGATCCGATACGTGGCCCTCGCTAGCCTGCTTGTGGGAAATATAGACGGCTTTTATAAAGGAATATAAAATTACGCAGTCTTGCTCCGTTGGCAAATATCTTCATATTCCATATGTAATGGACATTCAGAAATGACAAAACCGCGTTGTTTAATTTATTTTATTTATTAAGCACAAGTAAACAATGCAGAATTAATTCTCATTGGTTAGCGCACATAGTTCCGTCTGTTGTGGAATAACCAACGCCTCCCTTGTTTACAACATTACTTAGCAGTTACATTATAATAAAATAAAATAAAAACATTCCAAATAACTAGGTTAATAGAAGGTAGATTACAATATTGTTTTAAAGTTTAAAACCACGTTATTTACATTTAATCTGCTGCTCGATAGAGAAGTCTTTTATTAGAGTTTGCTAATTCCAGAACACCAGAGGCGGTTTTTCCATATAATACCTACACACATACCTACATGTCTGTGTCATATTATTAAACTGCAAAGTGCAAACCAAACTGTAGGTATGGTATATATGTACGTACGTATGTATCTCGCGCCGCCCGGCCGGTACCGCTGGATCATTCATGCAACGAGATCTATCTCTATCTATCTCGCTCGCACGCGGTGGCTTGTAATCTGGCTTTCGAGCAAGCATCGTATCTCTCTTTCTAAAATACTGTCGAGTCTAATAAAATATAGTTAGAACTTTGTTAGTTTATATAGCAATTAGTACTAAAAAGTAAGCCCGGCTTGCGCTCTGAAGTTAGGTAAACAATGAAGTTAGCTACGCCCTCAACACAGTGAAGTGAACTTTATTTTCGTCCTGTTCTAGTACTAATTTCACTTTATTCATCCGGATTGTTTGAACGTGAATTGAATGGTGCTGTTTGTTTTCATTGTTTTAGCGCGATTTAGTTGTGTTTATAGTTATACAATAATACAGGTAATTGTTCCTTGTGAGGATTTCAAGTGTGTTCAAGTTTTAGTCGATGAGAAAAAGGTAAATTCTTTGAAATTTGCTCAGAAAAAACGTATAGTTTCTCCGCTAGAATATTTCTCAGATAAATTAATCCCATAAGCAACAATTTAATAGATCAGTATACAAAGCCCAGTGGATATATGCGTAGTGGAACTATATGTAAGTCGTATATTGTGTTCGTCTCTTCGGGCCTCCACACAACTGGGCTTGCCTTGTTCAGGCTCGTTCTAAAACCTAGCCCCGCTACTGCGTAACACGCGGGCCATATGCGTCTTTGACTTTCTTACATCAGATAACACCTTTGTTTGATCGTCTTCCAATATAACATAGAAGTATCCCGAAATCTCCCTTCAACTGAATTGTTTAATTATTTAACTATTTGTTGGAAGGAATGGTATTTTTTATAGATAACCGGTAAAAAGGACCTACATCAATCTGCACTGCAGGATGGTCACACTCCAGACTTCCTTACGTGCATTGCAGTAACCTCTTAGATTATGAACCGTAACGGTACGAAACAAATCCATCGGAGCGCTAGACTTCAGATTCAGTATTTAAATACCAACATCAGCAGAATAAGTCAACCGTCAAATAACCAATTCGGCTATAGAATAAAATTGTACCGCTACGAAAAGTCATTGCCTGCGGGGAATGGAGAATGGATAAACGAGAATAACTTCCACCAAACCGCATCAGAACATTTAGAGAATCAAAAGTGACGCAATCCTTATCTGATATGCATTAATCCAATGCGACAACGGGCACTGATGCCTTTGTTAATAACTGTTGGCAGATATAATCTTTTAAATTCAGAAAAATAATTTTCGTCTTCAAAAGAAACATTCCACTGTCAGTATGGTGCTTTTCATAACAGGGAGGTTTGTAAAATATTCTTCGTTTGACCACTTTTTCGTCTGTTTACTTAATCTAAATTAATAATAATGTGTACTCTTAAAATTATGTTTAATTAACGACAATCCCATTGCCCGGTTAGTAGTGCCTTGCCTGCCGAACGAGGGGTCTCGGGTTCGATTCTCGGTTTGTAATGCCATATTTGTGTATGTTCATGTCACCTGCAAACATGTGTAAACGTTTATTTATTTAATGAACTGGTTTACAAAAGTATTATTAAATAAAAATAAAAGCTTACAGACACATCTGGGACATGTTAGTATTCGTATTCACATATGGTTGACTTAAACTGTTAGCGGTCGACTACGGGGCATTTTGTGGTGGGGCCTCTTTAAGTACTGAGGAGGGCTGTACTCCAAAAATCTGTACAAATCCCCAGTTCTTACTCTTTATTTCTCCAGTCAATTTAATCTTTTCGGTTGCAGTTACCGACAGACGGCCTGCGTGCCTGCTTGATACTACCGACTCACGAATATCCGTATAACCAAAACCATCAGAAAAGCTTTGCGAGCCAAAAAAGAACAGGGGATTCCTTCTTCCATTTCTTTTCATATTGCTAAAAGAGAACCAATTCTCTTCATTGCCTCCAGTCGAATAAAAAACCGGAAATCAAATACAATAGAAAACAATCAGTATATTGCGCTCGTTTATCTTGATCGCGCACACAGCACTTCAGTACGCGATGCTGGACTAATCTGTCTTAATCCTTGCAATGGGCGCTCGTACACCGAAATCGGGTTAAAGCGAGGACAATATGTGGGTTATGTTTACGAATATTCTTGATGTGATATTACGAATGCATGAGGCGGAATAATGGGAGCATTCCATTGTGTGTTATAAACGTATTTAAATATAAATCAACGAAAGTTGTACGTATTGTTTGGCCATTACAATATATCACGTATCGCAATAATATACATACGAGAATCATAATTAAGTGTATTGGACAATATTTTTTTAAGAAGTCATTTAGTAAGCAGTTTTGTAGCTAAAATATGTATTAGTAGGCTTTAAGAACTGTGAAAGCCCATGATTTAAACCATTGCCACCGTCTACTGTAAGGGCGCAACCGTCTGAGAAAGATACGCTAATTCTATTCTATATTGTTTTAGGTATATATGCTATAAAAGGTAACCGGCCACTTGAACTACATTTCAGATATTCAACCAAGAAAGATTACCGGTATAATGGCTGCACAGCTAATTAATTCCAGTAATTAATTGCAGCAGTCTGGCGCGCCGCCAGCCGGCTGCATTTGTCAACTGTATTAAAACGAACACCTGGACTGCGGAGCAGTTGTATTGTGATTCAGTTCAGGAAACCGAGAATTTGACGTGCCGTTCTTTGTATTTCAATCACGCAAGTTAAATATATGAAGTTGCGGGTAAAAGGAACTGTACCCAAGAATGGGATCATCATTGTTTTGGAATCTGGTGAGCTGCCCCCACTTCAGGGCATGCTTAAGTTCAGATATAGCAACTTGAGTAAGGTTTGAGTAAGGAAAGTAAGTTGCGTGAGTGCTTGAAACTATTGTTACTCCTTTTTATCACGTATCTTATAATTGTCATGTCCAATACTACCAACCAAACTTTGTGAATCATTTCAACTATTGGTAAACATCGCCTTGAAACGCTGCGCGTTGAGATTATAGCGTTGAAACAAACTGATGCTTCGTTTTATACTCTGTAGTGATTATTTCATGTAACACTAAATAAAATTACAATACGGTTGGAAAATGTTTTAAAATTAAACATTTTCCAGCAGAGTCTGGGCGGTCATCGCTCATCAGATAAAGTGTTATTTTTATATAAATATATTAGTTTTAAATCAGTTAGGTTTGTTTTTCAAATAAGATTTTGGTTAGCATTAAATAGTCATGGTGGAATATTTTTGGACAACCTTGTTTAAACAGTTTGGACTGTTTTTATGCTGTATATAATCATATAAGTATATTAAAATACCCAAAAATCCTGACTTAATTGAATGCATTTTCTCGTTGACAAAATTGTATAACACGTGGACTCCAACAGCATATTCTCGCTAGCAATGGCGCGTTAATTTGGACCACTGACGACGGAGCATTTGTCAAATGCCAATCGCCTCCTCTCGTTCCAAACTGAAATGTTTATTTTTTAATTTTCTTTTTCTTTTTTCAAAAGTTTTCGGCTAATATTGCACACAGATGGTGCCTATTTTAGGACATTCGATCCAAATGGTGCTTAGTTTAAACTACTCGTATCTATCAAACACGCTGCGGGAACGGAACATTTAGAGCCTCCGTATGTTACAGTCTGTATACGAGTCAAGTTTCAGAACGGCCTTGAGACTGTTCATAATTCAAATTCTCTTGTAACTGTAATTTGCTATATTCAACATTCCCCTACAAGATTTTATTACAGCGATGAAGAGCCAGTCACGAAACACAGACTGGCAACGCATTCAAAACGCCACCAATGTCTGCGCCAACAAACCCTAACTATATGGCACTAAAAAACAAACGGTAATGTGTAATAGCTTATTTTACGTAGAGCAGGAGCACGATAATTTTTTTATGTAAATAGCCTCAAACGAGCAGACGAGCCACCTGATGGTAAGTGGTCACCGTCGACAATTAGACATTAGCGACACCAAAGGTTTGGCGGCTAACTCAGGGTGGTAGCTAGCCAGGCAGGCTTCACGGAATGGTAATAATACTTATAATAATATTAATGACTTAATAATAATACTGATAATACAATCCTTAATCCTATCGCATCAACATCATATACAATCCTTAATGATATCAGGATTGGCGGAGTATTCTAGGCCGCCCCAATACGGCCCAACCTGAATTTTGTGTGAACATTGTTTAGCGATCGTACAATTTATTATAACCAATATTTTTTCCGGATCGGCTTGAGTCTCCTTACACCGATCAGTAAAATTGACAGTCCGTCGCGCTGGCTGGAGATTGACGTATTTAACCTTCAAACCGAAAGACCTCACGTAAAATGACCCAAAACAGAATAATCAATACTTCAGCATTCAAATCAGCAAAATTAGAAGTACAGTCCTACTCAATTATTCCAAGTAGATAGATACTAATTTTAAGTTAATTTAAACCGCCGACGACAAAGCATTACTCAAAATGCTAATAGTTCCCTCGGGTCTAACGGAAGTTTTACTAAATACGGTAATTACTTATTTGTTTTCTTAAACAATTAAAACTTTGTCGGTTGAATATCTAAATTATAATGAAGTTAGGCAACTTTGAATACGAAAATGTAATCTATACAAATAATAAAATTGTAACTGATCGATTTCTGTACATGAACGATATATGAGAAGAATCATTATTATGGGCATTTATTAACGCAATGGACCACAAAGCAATAATTATTAGAATTTTTGTCTGTTTGTCTGTGCGTTCGTTCCCGCTAATCTCGGAAGCGGCTTAACCGATTTCGTTCTGGTTTTCACTAATGTATTGCAGTAAGTGTCACTTAATACTTGAAGTTTGTTTCATTGCAATCCGTCCATAAATAAAAAAGTTATGAATTAATATACGTATGTCTAATTCACAGAACGACAAAAACTCAGAAAATACAGATGCTAGCTTTAAGAGTAAGGTATTTTATCCGAAGCGAAGCGAGGGCATTTGCTGGTAGATAAATAAAGGTACCTGTCATGAATCGATCTGAATCAAGTGGTTACACCGTTCTTCGTATAGCTATTAAGTACGTAAAGGTATTCCTAAGTTTTCTAGCACTCAATTAAGCCTAATTTATCATGATCACTGTTCAAACCTCGGATATAATTATCGCAAGTAGAAATCCCCACAGAGCAGTATATGAGGTTAGGATACCAGACCGCTGGCAGTAACTAAGCTATGAAGGGCAATTTAATACTGGAGATCGTTTCTAGGGAGGTGTAAATGATGAACACAGGTGACGCACGAGGGCGTGGCTGGACGCCGGTGGGCAGTTTCGGATCTCAGATTAAATAAAACGAAAAACAAAATAAGCTGTTATTATTCCTAATATCGTCATTTAGTTATATTAAAAAAAGTTTCATATCTTATTATCAATCCAATGTAATAATTAGATTCACTTTAGCTGTTCGCAATATTATTTAGGCGAAATACAAACTAGATTTGTATTTTCAAAATTTTAATTTTATTGTATCTCATATTGTCGAAGCTAAAATACAGAACCAAATAAAACTTTAGTTAAAGTAAAAATGGTAACGTTTACAAAATGTAACTTTTTTTAATACTAAAATGTTGACCGCGCTTCGCTGTGAAAAATTCTAGGGACAAGCGAGTCATCTGAATAAAAGAAAATTCAAAAATCGCAATTTATTATAATAACTTTAATGATGCCATAAAAGTTTTTTTACTATACTTTTTCTTTAATACAATAGTCTCAAATAAGGCACAAAGACCAAATTTATTCCTGATGGCATTCCTGACAGTATGTTGGGAAGCGATAATAACTTTGAGACCTGCTCATAACTCGGCGGCACCCGAAAAATATGCGGCTTTGCCAATAAAAGAGCGTTAATTTGGACGGCCTGCGACGAAACATTTGTCAAATGCAAATATTCCACTCCCCTAACGCGTAACGTAGCGGACGCAAAGTTTTAAAATACGGCGTGACTGGACCGAACCCTTTTTTAATCGTCAACTACCCGGTCCAACTCTAAAATTAGGTTTTCAGGCGTCTAAAGTTTAAAATTAGAGTTGGAGATGCAAACAGGCACTGATCCAGCGCTGACAAAACGTGGCTAAAGCAGAACTAGACTTCTTTGAAGGACACTTTAATCATTACACTGTAACAATTTATTTACAGTTAGCAGATGCTAAAATTTTAATGCACTCCCTTAAAGGACAGAGCTCAAGTTATGCACTAGGGTTTCGACTGTCCTATCCTGGCAGCATTAAGACGTAATAGCACGTAGCGTGCCTTATTGGAAACAATGGCCTAACTGTTGAGTCTAACTGCATATTGCAACACGCAAACATTTACATATAGATATGATTTGGACTTATCGGTCGGCTGTTAAGCAACTGTGCTTCTTATTTAGCACGTAGACTAGGAAGGTAGGTACTAGTAAGGTTTTATTTATATATCCCGACAATCTTAATCATTATCTTTATCTTCATGTAATCTATACTAGGGATGTTATGGATTTGAAATTTTACTCGGTTACGGTTATGGATATTAAGTTATTTCGAATTGTGTCGGATAATATCGGTTATGGATATTAGATCATTTTCGACTTGGAAAAAAATTTAATATATTTACATGGATCGACTTTATTTCTAAGAATTATGTGGTATTATGATCACAGAAAAAAACAATAACCTAAAAAATTAAATAATTAAAACTGTCTAAAAATGAGAACGACGTGGCTACTGTATCAGCTCGACCGGCGACAACCTGTCGTAACTTGATTTATTTAGGACTGCCCCTATCCGAAACTATCCGGAACTTTTTATCGGTTTTGGTTACGGTTTTGGATAGTTTTTATTTTGAATATCCGATAGTTTCTATTACGGAGCTCCATAATATCTCTTCTCTGTTCACTAATATTGCTATACACAATATATGAAATTTTTTCTGATTGAAAACCAGTTACTATGGGTCGTGTGTGACTCATGAGGTAAGCTTCATATTTGTACAGGGGCACCTCTTATTCCTTATCAAAAAATTCTTCCAGTAGACCTAGAAAGTGGAATACTAATACAGTAATCAAACTTAGTTTCGGATAATTGTAATCTGTCAAAAAATCTAACTCGACATTGAATCGAATCAAGATCTAGATCTTTTAAGACATGAGATCAGAAACAACTCAACATATTCTCGACTTTGATCCATCGATGTTTTATTATGATTCAGGATGTTTGTACATTGTATATCCGCCAACAAACATGTTAAATATTTGCGATATCGCCAGCATGTAGTTTGATCAAAATGCGTTTGTTTTGCATACACAATGATTGACACGTGCAAATATTTTAAATGCATAAATCCTCAATGATCAATACACTATACATAGTGATCTGCGATGCGAAAAGAATTTTGATCACTTATTTTTCTGTTTATGACAGCTCCCCGTGATGAAGGTACATAAGAGGTATCAATTGATTTTGATACCAAGAGGGATATCTTCAATAAAGATATATGATCTTTCTGAGGAGGTAACGTAGATTATTATAACCCTTTTGGCACCAATCCGGAGCATATGAAAAGTCTGGGATCTGCAGTGAACAATAAATAACCCAAATATTCACACTCGCGTCTCCGAATGACCGTCAACTTAACTATAGATTTAGTAAAAACAAATTCTATACTAATAACAAAACAAATCTGTGTATAGTAGGTATATTTATTGGAAATTATAGTTATTGGAAATTTTAATATAAATAGACCTTGTTAACGATATGGAGGTTAAAAATATTTTTTTATAATTCTTGTCCATCTATCAATTAGACCACGTATTAACTAAAAGCACTGAACAGATTTGGATGATAGTTGGCATATTAGCAGCTTATATTATTGATCGTAATCTAGAATACTTTTTCTGGCAAATGGATCTGTATCGCGCGCTGGCTATTTCTAAACATAAGGCTTTCTGAAGCAAGGCGAGAGCGGGTTCTAGTTTATATCTATATCTACACTAATAATACAATTCTAACTGATCGCTGATAAGAAAAACATTATTACGGGCCTTTATTAAGGCAATAGAACCCAAAACAATAGTTGTTAGAATTTTTGTCTGTTTATCTGTGCGTTTGCTTCCGCTAATCTCAGAAACGGCTTAACGGATTTCGTTCTCGTTTTCACTAATGTATTGCAGTGAGCGTCGCTTCATACTTAAAGTTTGTTTCATTGCAATCCGTCCATAAATAAAAGTTATAAATTTAAAATAATGTAAGGCGTAGTTTTCCTGAAGTGACGCGAGGGCAGTTCGCTAGTAATATACAAACTTGACAAATGTTATACAGTGATGACTTAAGTGTTTGAACGTCAGTCTCCCGTATTTGAGGCTAAGGTTCGAAACCTGCAAGCACCTCGACGCACGGCAGGTATCCACCATTACGTGGTGAACGTACCACCTAATCGGACCATGCTGTTTATGTCCTCATTTATTATGCGCACTGGACAATAATAATTTGCCCGCGTCGGTGTACCCGGCTACTTACGATGTGGGAGTCTTTAAGAGAGTGAATAGGCTTTATAAGTTAGTGCGTTCAACATCTTACACTTCATCACCACTCACCATCAGGTGGGATTGTTGTTGACCATTAACATATTTTGTGTAAAAAAACCTGTTACCATTCAGTTGCGTTTAGAAAGTAATCACCACTTGCTTTGGTAAAGTAAAACATCGTGGGGAAATATGCACACCTAAGAATTCTCCGCGATGTTTTCGCAAGTGTGATGGATCAGCACGCATATTCCATTTGAAAATCGCGAAGAACATCGAAGTGAAATCTTCTGAGAGGTATGTGCAATCTGCACATGGGTAGTGTGATATGGTTTTCACTTTTGTCTTCCAGTAGGTAGTGGCATTGCCTCCCGAGCAAGCTTTGATTGTCAGCCTCAGCTGTACACCGTATACGACGACACTGTGGCAAAGTACATAAAGATATTAAGCACACATCCCGGGTTCGATTCCGGTCTGATCAGATTTTATTGACAGATTTTATTTAGTCTCGTTTCTTGGAATTTTGTAATATTTTATTAGTATTAGTTCCTGCCAACTTCAACAAAAAGAATCCTCGTATGCGTGTGAGAGCTTCCTTTTTTTATTTTATTTTATACTATTGTATTTTATTATAATGAAGACTTCATCTTCATAATGAAACAGTATAGGTTGTGATGTACATATTTATATCTATGCTAATATTATATGGAGAGAGTTGAAAAACCTACGCAATATGTCCTAAGATCGATGGTCGTTAAACCCGAGTATAGTCGGGGCGGACCGTTAGTTTAACACAAACACATTATGATAACGGGTACTCACCATTTGGACCCAGTTGCATGGATCGTGGTTACAGCGAAACTGCGGTAGCGGGGAGAAACCGGTGAGAAGCTAGTAGTAGGTTAATCTATCTACCCATCACATAAGAGTGTAAAGGATAAGATAGGTAGGGTCCTGGCTAAGAAGCCTGGGGCCTATCTTTGGTCATCTAAGACACGATTCCATACGCATGTCCCGGGATCTATAAGGTTGATTGTAGCTGTGAGAGCTTTTGTATAGGACAAACAAAACGAGCTATATCCCAACGTATAAAGGAACATACAAGCGCAGTCAAAAATAACGACCCAAAGAAATCCGCGGGAGCCGAACACATCCTCAATTCAGGTTCTAACCACTGGATCTAATTACATAACCCTCAAGCGATGTCCCCTAAATAACAAAGACATTACTCTCACCTGACTCTGAAAATAAATAAAACGGCTTCCTAGAACCTTAAAACATGAATATTGCCCATTATGAACTAACCGCACCGAAAAATAATCTCAGCACGTTCAGATATCATTTCATAAAGATCAAATGCAAAGATAAATAGCCAGAAACGCGTGTAGAAGTTTATAAACGCCATCAAAACGCGACCACATAAGACGTATCGCGTACACGCCACGCGCCCGCTCCCAGTGTAGGTACACAGCTTCGACGGCGCACGTAAATAGCGGCTGGTTTCCGCATTGCTCTCCAAATACTAGTCTGGGAGCTGGCGAAGCGTTTGGCCTAGGTACTTTGTATTCGGTCGGAATGAGATATTTATAATTTTTCGCTGTAAAGCTATCAATATCTAATAATTAATGAACTTGATAAAATGATTTGAACTCACTAGCGGCCCATTGCCGACACGGTTCTCATAATTGAGGAGGTTTGGAGTAATCTATCACATTGTTCCGGCGCGGATTGACGGAATAGTTAATGACTAATCTTCGGATCGTGTCCGAAGACCTCCGTTGTCTTTCATCATCAACCATCTAGTTTCTGACTGCGACCGAACAAGCTTGACTCGATCGATACTTACGGATAGGATAAGTGCACTTATGCGCGCTATTAGTATTATTAGTATTAACCTTTTTTTCTGTTAATAGCCGACAAACGAGCAAACGAGCCACCTGATGGTAAGTGATCACCATCGCCCATGAACATCAGCAAGACCAAAGGTATCAGTGATGCGTTATCAGCTAGGAAATAAGAAGTTTAAAAAAAAAGAACTGACTCTCAAGCCCCCGGCCGGAACACGACGAGGCGCTAGGCGATTGACTCAAACAGGAGGGTGGTAACTAGCCAGGAAGGGTTCACGGATACCGGCAATAATATTAATGACGTAATAATACTGATGAAAATTAGTTACTATTTAAAAATTAATACGTGAAAATGTGTGTGTGTTCTCTTTGTGTGGACTTATATTAAACTAAAAACGTAATACAAGTTAAGAATCATTGTCCGGTTTTTTAATACTCCTACAGAAACCGGGATTCTGCCGCAGAATTTGGAGAAGATTCTTGACAAAAGACGTTATAATTCTGATCGTAATTGAAACGTTTCTCTTGAGCAGAGCCTTCATATTTTAACTTCAAATTATCTACAACTCTTGGACTATTACAGAATCACGGTAATAGACCGACTACGTGCTTGAATGTTGTATTTCTGGGAGTTTATAACGTAGCCATAAACGGCGAATGACTGGAACTGAGCAAAATGTGAAAGAAAAATAAACAAAATGTTTTATTCACAATAACAGTTTCTAACTCTTAGATCGTATTCACAATGTAATTCCATTATTTATTTAGATACCACAGGTGTATTTGACTCTTATGCACGTACTTTTCTTGCTTCTTCTACCGTTTCCGAAAGGTGCTTTAACATGGAAAAGAAATAGCGAAAGAAATTCTTCTGCTAAATTTTTAAAAAACACTAAGAGGAGTACCGACAGTTACTAGCAGATTTACACTAATCTCTAATATTATATTAACTAATAATTATTTTATTTGGTCGTTGATCTCCTGTTGTCTTTTTAGGTAAAATATCAGTGGTTTATTGATGTGTGTCTTTCTACTGTGTTGTGCCCATAAGCATAAAAAGACAATGTTTGTTTTGTAAATAACTAAACATAAAAAATAAAATATAGATTCATTACATAGACGACTGCGTAGTAGTAAATAATAAGCAAGTTATCCACTTTTTCTTTTTGGTATCGCTGAAGCCATTGGTGTCATGGATGTATGTTATATTGTCACACACACACGTGCACGCGCAATATATTTAACTTACCTGTGTGGTATCTACTTAGTGATGCAATTGCAAACACAACATATAATTTTGATTCATTACTGACCTATATTTATATTTTAATATTAGAAAATTTCTTGCTCTGTGAATTATCAATATGTATATTAATTTATAATTTTTTATTTAGGGAGGGATTGCAATGAAATTAGTTTTTAGTACTAAGCGATGCTTATTGCAACACATTGGTGAAAACTATAATGAAATCGGTTAAGCCGTTTCTGAGATCAGCGCGAACAAACGCGCAGACAAACAGACAAAAATTCTAACAACTATTGTTTTGGGTTCCAGTGCGTTAATAATAGTTTTTATCATTTATAGTTCATGTACAGAAAGCGATCACTTAGAATTTTATTATATGTATAGAAGACTAAGATTTACAATAAATAGCTCTTGATTTTGTGAATACATAAATAAATTAACCACTGCAATCTCACCGCGGGTTTAGCTGCGAGTTTGATTTGAAAGGTTACAGAATTTTCGCACAAAATAAACAAATATTATCATAATCATCAATGTGTGAGCTAAATCGCTGAACACTAGCCATCCTGGTAAATAAATTCTCGTTTCAATCTCCCCGAAAACGTGTTTAACGTAAACGGTAATGACCGTTTTCGTACAAAAAGGCACGATTTACGACACGCATAAAATGAACCAGCCGTAATGTTAAGTCCGTGTATGGAGTTTTACGCGAATCCGTCGATATAGAGTTGCTTAGGTAATTGGAATGTATGTGAGGTAGACTGCCCAAACAGTGTCAAGATCGATTGTCACGTATGTGGTAATCCTACCATACATTTGCTTTTAATATTACATGGGGATTGTGAATAAAAATTTGTCACGAACATACCTTTACTGAGAGTAAACTATCACTTTTATCATGGATCTAGTTTCTAGTTAAATTAAGTCATTGTATAATGAAATACTAAAAATAGTAAGTAGTTCGTATCGTGCTCTGCACACGCTTTCGTGGGTATATTTTTATGAATCCCAGTGTTTTTGTTTTTTCATGTTATTTGACCTAGTGTCGAGTAAGCTGACAGATTTTGTTCACGTGCCCTCTATAACTCCGTTCCGAGTTCGTTCGGGTTCACCAATTAATTATTATATACACCCTTGATATTTATAGCCTATTTCCATTCGAAATAATGTAGGTACCTTTAAATGGAAAAAATATTTTCAAATTTTCCTACAGGTAACATCTCAGGACATACATATCTTACGTCTGATGTCCATGTTTCTGGGGCTAGCGATGAGAAATTCGACTTGTCGACCATTACAAACTCACAGGTTTAGAATTGTTCGAGTCACGGAAATGTGTGGTCTATATATGCGTTGTTTATCGTCTGCATTGAAAATGTTCTAAAGAACTATTTAGATTAATACCTGCGGTTAAAATCCATATCCACGCTACAAGCTGTGGAACCAACTTCCATCAACACCACCTGGATTCTTGGCATTTGTCTATACGTGGTTCTCGCGACTCTTTCTTCTTCTCTCCCTGGTGTTGCCGCCGTGTTAAAACATGTAGTCCTTCAAGACTCCCTTTATACAGTCTAAAGACAAAAGGGCATCGATCGCTCTTTGTTATAAAATGCACTCTCGAATAAATAGATACTTACTACTAACGTTTATTTAGTGTTTATTTAGTCCGGATGGGGGCTTGAGAGACAGTACTTTCTTTCTTTTTTACCTTCTTCTCATTTCCTGGTCGACAACGCATCAGTGATACCTTTGGTCTGGCTGATGTCCATGGGCAACGGTGACCACTTAACATCAGATGGCTCGTCTGCTCGTATGTCGGCTAATAAAATAAAATAAAAAAAATGAAACATGTATTTACTTTTCCTGCAATTATGCATACGTGCAATGAAATATGGGGCAAAAATAATCCAATTAAAACTCCACACATTATCTCTACTTTGAAACGTGTAGTTTCACTTATTTCGTAATATCATGACCACACTTTAGATTAAAATTTCAGGTTAAAGGGTAATTTCACTGGACTTTTTGTTCTAGTTTCATTTGGTATACCAACTCGTAGGTACCTGTATTGCAGTTGCTCCTTTCAAGTTAAAAAAACCAATTTCTTATTTGCTATTGCCTAATTGCTATTTTTATTATAACTATAACAGTAGCTTTGTTTTCTTAGTTCGATATTATTTATAGTAAAAACTAGCAATCTTTTATATGACATATGTATTTGATGAAAAGACGACTCGAATCAATTTATGTGTACGAGGCTATGGCGACCGATCCCTCTTAATAACTGCTGGGCTACCATCCAGTTTAATCCCGAAGGTACTTGGATGGTGGTAGAGTCAAATACCCTTCTGACTAACTATCGCCCTCCTCCTAAAACTGATCGTGAAATATTTCATACGTGTTTTGGTCGCAGTGTCGGAGTGCCAGGAATAATGCGGCCAGTAATAAGCCACCAGCCGCGCGGTAGTGCCACCACTTGTCTACAGTAATTACTGCCCTTTGTGCGGCCGCTAAGTTCGCGTGAACCTAGGCGAAACTTTTTTTTATGTTAATAGCCGACAAACAAGCAGACGAGCCAGCCGACGGTTAGTGGTCACCGTCGCCCATGGACATCAGTAAAACCAAAGGTATCACCGATGCGTTGTTGGTCAGGAAATGAGAAGAAAGATAGAAATAAAAACTCTAGACCCTTCTGAATTATCCAACCTTTTCCAACAATAATAAAACATTAATCATAACAACATAATAAAAGAATTACAAAATAACTGGATAAAAGATACAGGAAATTACAAAAAAACGTTTAACAAGGCAATATCTTAAAAGTTCAAAGTATGTGAATACCTAAATATTATATATAGAAACATGTAAGTACCTAAATACTACAACCCTACGGAGACCGCCGCGTCCATGGCCATAGGAGGCCCCCGAATAATTCTCAAGCGACCAGTAACCCCTGAATTTTGCGCGAAATTACGTCAGTGTGCCGCACGGCCACCGGCCGCGGGCATTCTTGCACCGCTACATGAATAATTAAATTTGCATGTTGTCATTTTGAATTTCTAACGTGCCACGGATTGTCGAGGGTGACTCCGGCGACGGCGCACCCCCGCTGTACATATATTTAAACCGATTGTCCTCTGGTGAGCAATGAACTATAAAGTCGCAACAGTTTTATGCTTCGGATTGCAATATAATGTTATCGACGACCTCTGATACTAGTAACTCGTTTTTTATTACGGGGGAAGTAGGGAGTCACTTGCGATGTGTGGGCTACTTACTACAATCTTATGATGAATGTTACTGTTGTTTCCCTATAAAATAGATAATGTCCTCGTTATGGGCGTTCCGGGTAAATCTAAAAATCCCCTCACTCTACATTACTCGCAAGGCGCGATAACTTATGGCAAATCCCAGCGGTGATGGAGTCCCTCTGTATGGATCAGGATCGATTTCCGATTGCTACAAGCATTAATATCCCTTACCAGATGTAGTAGATGACGTGTTTTGGTTTTTTCTTTATTATGTGTACAGACAAAAGGAATATTTAGTGCGCATCAGTGTTCCTATCCGATTACAGTCAAGTTATGAGTGAACAGACTTTTTCAAATTAAGTCCGATTTACCACTTTGACTTTTTATAGCCACTAACCATCAGGTAGGATAACAGTTAAGCATTGACTTAAGTAAAAAAGTTACTGAAAACCGACTGACAACTCGGTCAGTTAATCCAGATGGTACTCGCGCATACTGGTAGGGTTCTTCTCCTAATAGACACCACTATCCTAGAATCAATGGTGAAACGTTTTGAACTTTCGGCTGCAGTGTCGGGGAGACAGATAAGAAAACCAGTTTCCCACTCACTGGGCCGGTAACGCATCGTGCCTCTTTAGTGTCACAGATGTCCATAGGTGACGGGAACTAGTTAACCATCAGGCGTCCATTCTACTCATTTGTCAGTTATTGACGTAAAAATATATTTCTAAATAAATAAAATTATCCCTCCCCTATATAAATTAGTTAGTTAATTAGGCGAGATGCGTTTATTTTTTTATGTTCTGTATTGAAATAACAATCAAAATGGCCTTATAATTAGTTTACGAGTAAGTTGAATAATAATAATGTATAGTATATTACAACAAGGTGTAGAAACAAGAAAATTAAATACATTTAAAAAGTAATCACCATTTCAGTTTACAAAGCCAAAATACTGTTATTAATACACATACAAATATGCGTCACAGATCCGGGATTTTGGGTTGACGTCCTTTTTGCTTCGCTACGTCATTCCTCGCGACGACACCCCTCTCAACCCATCCGACTGTCAATTTATTAAATTCCGCGTCTACAAGACAAGCGTTTTAGTCATAATGCGTTTCTCCGCCGAGAATTTCCATCAGCATCTAAATTCACGTTTTACTTTATTACACGGTATTCTGAAAGGGTGAGTGCGCTGTGAGCTTAGTTACTGGTTATGTCCTTATTGCGACGCTTCTGGTGCCCATTTCTGGCCAGGTGTTTCTCATTTATTCGTCAAGTTTGAGGAGGATGAAGTACGGTGAGGTTCGTTAGTGTCCAACCTGAATATTGAATGTTTGGATCTTCGATAAACTACGACTGTTGTCTAACGATAGCAACGGGGCCAAGGCTAACATCTCGTAATTAACTAAAAGTCAAAAATTAGTATTTGAAGCAGCAGAACGAAGCAAATTATATTTAAAATTTGTAATCAATTTGTTTCCATCGGTCTCAATTAAAAGTAAAACATCATCGTAACATCGCATCATGTCTTCCTTAAAATCAGCTCTGGTGGTAGCGAAGATTACTCCGTATAGTTATGTCGGCAGGCGCGGTTAGTCGATCACTTTTTGCTTTGTATAACATATTTTTGCCTCCAATCTCACATCAGCACAATTTGAATTACAGTGTGATATTATTGGTATTCTCAGTGAGGTACAATATTGTTTTAAAGAACGACCATGCTTCCCTGCGATGGAGATCAGGCTGCAAAGATCAGTGATCTTTAAAAAGAAGAATCTAGTACACTCGCACTAGTTGTAGATTCACGGATGGGTGGAGTCCTTTAACACCACAATATCACATGCTGAAAACTGTCCAAGTTTAAAATCTATGTTCTGTCGAGTTATCCATTAAAGTTACTCATATTTTGAACGGAAATCCGAACCCAGTGGATTCCGAGCCCAGTGGATTTTACTTATTGTACTGATGATTAAGATTTACACTTCCCCAGGGATAGTGAAGTTTTTATTCAATTAACTATAATTAACTTTGTCAACTAACTTGTAATTTTGAGCCCATAAATTATTAATGGGGTGACGTTAATATGACACTCGCCTGTATTGAAACGAACCGTCGCGCCTGTGTAATTGAGTTTAATTTATCACTAACAGCTTCAGTGTTGGACCAAACTTTAAATCTGTTTTGAAATTTATTATTAATGTTTGCTTTGCAGGGTGGTCATGTCGTTAGGTGCGAAAGTTCCCACACTTGCCAGCAGCATATATAAAAAAGGGTTGAATTTTTTAAATATTGCTTGCGTTTGAATTTAATGTTATGATTTTTGGAGAAATATTTTTCTTCCCGTTATTGAATCATAACCGACCTGAAAATGAAAACGAAAATCAACATGCAAGGGTTATTGTTAATTTTGGGTTGTTAATCTAAGCAGCCAATTATGAAATTGTTCATCGATGTTTATCGTCTTGGAATTTGGAAGGAATCTTCAAAATCGGTCAATGAACGGGATTGAATTTGACGGAGTTGTGAACGAACTACGAGAATTTAGAACCATCTAAATTTGGAAATCTTTTATAGATGATAAAAGGCATCACCACGGAGTCAAACAACGTTATTTGGAGACGGACTTTGGCTACAAGACCAGTCAACTCTACAAGTTTAATCACACAAGTACTCGAATACAATATTCTATGTGTACAACGTTCCTTTGATACAATATTCACGGGAGCAGCAGACATAATGTTTGTTTGTACCTCATTGTTGAACCATTATTATATATTGTTAGGAAGGTTCTCGACAGGTCGGCCACAATAGAGGCCATATAAAAATCCAGGGAGTAATGACACGTACCTCGAACACTTTAGGCGATTCTCGACCTTATGCCTCAGGCAAAAGGACGAATGTAGCATATACGACCGTTTTTATCTAACCAGCTATTGTTCTATCGATTTTCGGGTATTATTATTGACTTGGCGCGAAAGGCGTAGAAAAGTCTGGAAAGCCCGGAAATCGATATAAATAGCGGGCAGGGTCACCCATGGCGCATTCGCTTCCTGAGTACGAAAGCGAGGAATTCTCTCCATACGAAGCGAAATCGACTTGCGATCTACCAGTGCGACTGCGACTGTGGAAGTGAAAAAAGTTTCTGCGAAACTATTTTGGCGATTCACGAACCTGCGTATCCGGACACGTAACAATGTGTATATGGATGTAGATTAAAGAAACTTTATTCAAATATGTAGTAATAAATAAATGTAAGAATTGACAACCCTATACGCAGGCCCTGCAAAATCATTGTAATCTGCTTGTCAACGGATGAGGTAAACACATCAAGTCTCATCTATCGATGGTCACTAGACTACACTACCACTGTATTCAAACACGATGATTGACTTGCATAGTGACAAAATTCATTAATTTCCTGATTGACCTGACCTAATGATACTCGTCCTTCTCCTTGCAGGATATACCATAGAAACCAGCTCTCTTCCACTTCGACGTCATAACTATCTTTATCAACTTGTATAAAACCAAGTTGGCTATTAAAATAAATAAGCAAGTTTTGTACCAAACTATACCCGCCTCTTTACAAGAACAAGAGTACCGTGGTACATTTATTTGTAGGTACTTATAAAGGTGTATATTTCGAAAGCTTATGATATGTATAATGTATCAAGTAGCAAAGCACTTGAATGCACCACAACACTATAAAGCTATGAGCGCTGACCGATTTAATTTAAAACACGAAAAGTTTTACGTAACCAAGATAACAGGCAGTTTCAGGTGAAAGGAGGAAGTTGGGAACTTAATATCTGTTGCGGGCCGGGCAGTATTCTAGCTAACCTCGATAAAGACATTTCGCTCGTCAGCACAATTATTATTGTGCCTAACAATATTTACAAGCAATATAGTTAAAAACTAAAAATCTTACAGCAAGAAATCCAGCGGCTTAAAGCAATGAGGTAAACTTTGTTTCGACCACAGCTTTATGATACGTACTTCTGTGAAATGTAGTTTTTACTAGAAAAATTAATTAACAAAATCACATCGATACTAATTGATGATAACGTAGACCCAGTTGGTAGTGACTTTGCTTGCCGAGCGATAACTCTCGGGTTTGATTCCCCGACGGGACAGAAAATTTACAGATAAATAACAACACAGGGAAACCCATTGCTTGGATGTGGAGTGTTACGAATAAAGTTTCGATCTGGTCATATCAACAGGGTTCAGATATAGACGTAATTACTAGAAAGTCATCATTGTGGTCACAGCACATAAATGTCCCTTCGCTAGACTCAGGGCTCCTCTCATATTGACTTGGGGCGATAGTCCATTATGCCATTAAGTGTAGATTAACATACTTTACCCACTTTCAAAAACATGACGGAGAACATTTTAGGATTCCATAGGGAGTTGACTTTTCCTGTACAATTAATAATTAATTTCTAAAATCTCTAAAAATGAGAGCGACGCGGCTAGTGTGTCGGCCGGCGAAAACCTGTCATAACATGTTTCGTTTATACTCCACCCTTATCCACAATTATTCGAAACTTTTTAATCGGATTCGCTTACGGTTTCGTATATATTTTTATTTCGGATATCCAATACGGTTACGGAGCTTCATAATATGATTGTCATAAATATTCCGAAATATTACTTTGTAAATCAAATGAACAAAAAGGCATTTATATTTAAGTACTAAGAATTGTAATTTGTTTTTAACACGTTACCTGTAAAATTCTATTTGATATTTAATTTTTTGAACATGATTAGACATGAAGCGCAACCGTTAATAAACAAATCTGACAAAGTTATGTCCCAAATAATCAGATTATAAATTTTGTTCTTAATGTGAAATTGATTATTTATAATACTAGAACCTTTGCTTGTAAATATGTATATAGGTTAAATAATATAAAAACGTAGGCAAATAACTCAGGCACCGACAAGGCCGAGTCAAATCATTCCAACTGGTACTAGGAATCGAATTAAGGGCATGATGGAGCGGTTAATCAAATGGAAGCTACAAAACTTGATCATGATTGTATTAGAATCAGATGGAAAGAGAAATTCGTTGGGAACAGATACGATTTTAAAGTCGAGTTCGAATCAAATCTGCAACCAAATCAAGTCCCAAGATACTCGTGTAACGAGATCGTACGGTTGTAGCTAACTTCTTTAATTTTCTTTCGTTTTTCTTTTGTTTCATTGTGAAAACTTTTTTTAAATCTTCGTTATTCAAACTACATGTTTAGAGAATCATTGTCATTTAGAAGTTAGAAAAATGTTCTCTGTCCAAACCACTGTTCTTTATTAATTCTAGTTTTCTATTTTCATATTATCAGAACGCATTTACTCCTTCTGCTATTCAGCAATTACAGGCAAAAGTGGATTTTGCAGTATATGATCTCCATCCGACACTAAGACTTGCTGGAGATCGCTGTGCTCTGTACCAATCATTTTAAACCCGACGACTGGTGCGTGGTGTCATTGTTTACTTGCCTCGTTATTTACTTTTTCTAATGTTAGTCGAAATGAACGATCTATTTTAATGTGTTCCAGTTGAAGTTTGCAGAAAGTAACCAAGCTAACATTCTTCTTGGTGAAAATGCATCTATAAATGTGGACGTAAACCTAAACTGTCCAGATACACACACATGCATACACATAATGTATGATGATGATACACGGACATCTAAAAATATAGGTAACTTAAAAACCCTTTTTCACACTATAACTGTTAAACTGTGCCATCATAAAACATATGTGGAACGTGTGCACAAATTTATAATCAAACCGTAAAAGACGTTTTTATTCGTGCACAGTTAAAGGAAGAACGTAACTAGACGCTCGACTAAATAAATACGTCTTTGTGAACTATTTATATTTGCGTCCAAACGAATACCGTCCACATTTAGCCTGTAATGGTTAATGTTCAGTTCAGACAGCTCATTTGTATCTATAGAAGGTGTTCCCACATATTATTGGTAATCCTTAAATATAATTTATTTAGGCAAACTTTAATGATCACAATTAAATCCGTGGCTGACGATAATACCTTATTTTTTTTTCCTTTTTTTAATTCTTTATAAGCTTCCTACGCCTTTATTATTGGAAGATATTTTTTACTTCTGCGCATTTTTTGAGATGATATCTTCGGTAATTTCAGTAATTGGACATGTCTTCGTTGCGGTCCTTTAATATAGTCATTTTTAACCGATTAAAAAAAGCAGGAGGTACTCAATTCGTTTCTATTTCTGTTTGTTACTTCAGAACTCGGTCATTTATTACCGAAATTAAAAAATTCTCTCATTTTAATTATTCAAAATCATTCAAAAATACCACGCCTAAAGGTGGAAAATAAAATATGAAAGCAAGAGATTTACCTTTGAACTGAAGTCGGATTTTTTGTTATAATATTTACTTGTACATGTTCACGCCAGCCACGGAAATATTACAATACAAATAGCTACTGCTGGGCGCGTAATACGTTCCGTACCAGCATACCATTGTGCTGAATAGACATACATGATAAGTGGTATTAAATAGTGTAATTTAAAATCATTCATACATACATATACACACATACATGCAGAATCAATATTCAATGAGCATATGTTCTTAAAGTTTCAGTAGGAACACTAAACGCTCGACGGCTTGTGTTAGTCGTAAGTGATCGACCGAGTTGAGCAACTGCAGACGCGGTCAGTAGTACAGTGAGTGACCGCGAGTAGCAAAATGAATTATCTTCTGATAACATTAACGCCATATCGAAGGCCGTCGAACTGAATAATGCTTCCAATACTCGGGTTAGTCACTAACCCCTCTACCGATCCATACTGGAGCAGTGTGATGGAGTGAGCTCTAAGCATGCTGGCAGAACAGGGTGTCGTAAGAGGCGACAGAAGCCAACCTGCTTGGTGGTAGTGCTTTGCGTAAGGGTTATATTATCAGTATTATTATTCAGTCATTAATATTATTACTGGTATTATTATCTTTTCGTGAAGCCTGCCTGGCTAGCTACCATCCTCCTGCTAGAGTCAACCGCCTAACAACTCCTCGTGTTCCGGCTGGGGGCTTGAGAGCCAGTACTTTCTTTCTTACCTTCTTCTCATTTCCTGGCCGACAATGTATCAGTGATACCTTTGGTATTGCTGATGTCCATGGGCGACGGTGACCACTCACCATCAGGTGGCTCGTCTGCTCGTTTGTCGGATGTTATCATAAAAAAAAGATATATATGTACACTACACTGATAGCAAACACAAATTATTTATTTTTATTTCTACTCTTTATAGCATACAACTCTTTATAGCATAAATTATACCAAATTGAAAAATAGATATAAATTTGTAGAAGAGGTGGACTTATCCCTAAACAGCGATTTTTTCTAGACAAGCCTGTGAGGTAATAAGCAAGCTAAGGAAATTAAAGGAAAAAGAAAAATATAAAGTAAGATGCGCTTGAAAACTTACAAAATGTAGTATTTTTTTTATACAATACATACAATAGTCAATCTGAAAGAAATTTGTTTTGCTGCGAGCGCCAAGTAAAATTTGAATTTAACAAGCAAACGAAAGATTTTATAATTGAATACGATTCTATATAAGAAGCAAGCAAGTGACTAAATTCAAATTTCACTTACACAAGAAACAACTATTATTTTGTTTTTAAAATTTAATATGTTCTCTAGAACAAAATTTTGTTTTATTTAATTCGCATTAATTTTTATTCACACAAATTATTTCTCATCACATAAATTATAGGAACGTAACACGTGTTAATTAGTTCCTTACAATTCTATATATTTCTTTTGGCTGCATAAATAAATTACGTTAGTGTAGTAAAGTGTAGGTGTGACCTTAGAAAGAGAGAAGCTTAGACAAGCCCTAGGCGTTTCATTTCACGGCGCATCAAGCGCGCTGCGAGACATTCTGAGATGTAGTTTTACCCGTTCCATTTTACCAACCTTTTGATCTACTGTAAAAGATCATCTTTAGCTTTTATTCATCGGAAGGTAAAATTACCATTCTGATTAGGTCGTTTACATTAAGATAAGGTTTAATTCCTCCCAGTTTAAAAGCGACATTTGTAATTTAAATCATATTCATACCAGTGAATTAAATAATTAAGAAATTTAGAAGCGTGCTTAGTAAAAAGATGTGAGGGACATAATTATTTTTATTTAAAACATGTCTATCTCCTCTGGCTGTGGTTTGTCTTTCATTCAGACAAGGAGGAGGAATTTATTTAGCCGATCCTTAATCGAACTTAACTCAAACTGAACGTCATATTTATTATTGAGATTTTCATACGAAAATACCATTCAAATTCCGAGTTCTCTCGTGGATTTTCAGACAATTCTTAAATTCCAAGTATACTTTAACGGACGATTATTCCATAGACAAAAATGCTTTGATCAATATATGTATGTACATATGTATATTGATAATATATGTTCTCTAAAAGTAAGATTAAAAATATACTCGGGAGTCTTATCCCACTTGGTTACCATTTCTCCTCGGTAGTGAGGAGATGCTGAAGCGGAGGTGTAGTTTATCTTTACGTCAAAACCGAGCAGACACAGCGGATGGATCAATTGACAGTCAGCGGTCAACTTCGTCCATATACATCTGTAAAACCAAAATCATCACTGACACGTTGTCGGCTATGGAAGTGCGGGATCTTCTTGTTACGACCTCCTCGACGCTGCTTCCGAAGCATTTAACACGTTAAACCTGGGATCCTAAAAGGTGTGGTGACAAGTCAGGCGGGTAAAAAAATTTGCCATCAAGAGAATTACTTATAAGGAGGATTATGGATTTTTTGAAGTCTGTTAATACTATTACAAATAAGAAATCAATTAAATTCTTAATTTTATATTCAGCGCCATATCGTTATCCACCACGAGATAAAATCATGTTTTATGTATTCCGGGGGCAATGTTGAGGGTCAGTTGATAAATAAGTTCATCACTTTAGTCAACAAAATTATGATGTAAAGTCTTCTAGTTCGCGAGTCAGTGTCCCTAAATTGGCTTTGATTTATTGTCGGTGCTCTGGAGGGCACGAATTTCTTCTTGTAACTGAGGAAGCCTAGACCACACAGCACCATGCTAGTCCGGATTGATGTAGGTGTTAATGGCCAACGGTAATTCGGAACTTATTATATTAATTGAACAACCGGGATCGATGCTGACGTGCCCTCCGAAGCACTTCAATTCTTCACACGAGTCGACGAACTATGAAAGCTTTTCAATAATGATCAATAATAATAAGGAACTATCACTACGTAGGATAAAGTAGTCTAGCAATACGTCTCAACGCAAAATTCTTAAAAATTACTGGACGGATTTTCATGTAGTTTTCAGTAAAACTGATTCGCGAGGTCAATGTGAAACTTTACGTGTGTAAGATAAACAAGAGATATTTTTAAAACGACTGATAAAAGTGAATAATAACTGATTCGGATGCTGGTTTTATTCGGCAACCTATGGATCGTGTTTTTGAAGCAAAGCGAGGGCAGCTTACTTATTATCATGAACTATTTGCTAGTACGAGGGTTTCAAGTCAAGTTGCTTTGATTTTAGGACATTAAGTAACGAAACTGCCTTTACAAGATATAGTATAAAAATTATCGTCCCAAGTAACTGTATACGTATTAAAGATATCGCTAACTACGTGCTGAGTTGTTGACGCGTTGTGGAACAAGGGCCGCGGCGCGGCGCGGCGGGTATCGCGACACATAAATCAATTTTATCACCGCTGCGATGCGACGCGCGACATATCGCTGCGACACGACGACATTTCATTATTTTGCTGTATTTAACATAAAGTGTTTTGAGGTACTAACAAAATTATTTTCTTTAACATATTTATATTTATTTTGTACCGCTCGAAGTAGATTCTAAATACTACCACATTGGTGTTGCATCACTGAAACGAAACTGTAGGCGACGCGTAATTTTATGTTATTTTAAATGTAATATTTCTGTAATTTTGTCGTCAATTTAATGTTTTCTTTTTATTGTAGTAATAAATACGTATGGCAACGCGCGGGAGACGTAAAGCTGGCCGATTAGAATCGGTGACGCCACTTTAAACTATAAACTAGTGTTCGAAAAGACGATCGCTCGGGTGGATGTGTGCCTTCTTACGCTCCTTACCGTTCCATATTTTCGCTTCAAAAGTAGTTTTATTAACGAGTCCACTACATTAGTTGGTCTTCGAGCCGAATCTCAAAATGTTTAAAACACCACCGCGAAGTATGGTGAACACAAGAAATGCTAAGCGAAAGGAAGAAATGCAAAAGGAGGCGCAAAATAAAGATGACCAATTGACTCGGGAACAATTGAAAGTCGAATGCTCAAATGTTTCGAAAGAAGTTGTAGGAACAAAAGAAATTGCAAACAAGTTGAGTGAAAATCAACCCGGACCTTCTACAACACACAGCGTTCAAAAATCTACCCGACAAAAATTATCAATTTCGTCATCCACCATGGTGAGAAGAAAACGGCTTGAGTTGGAAGCAGCTCAAGCGAAGGCGCAAATCAGAATGGAGTTAATTGACAAAAAACTGGAGGCAGAGCTTGCAGAGCTAGAAGATGGGAACAGTAGTTGCAGTTTACCTTCGGAAAAGTGCCCTAGTGAATGTATTGATCATGTGGTGGAAAACTGGTTAGAAAGTAGTCGGCAGGAGGTGAAAACACATTTTCTTGATGACGAAATGTGTCCGGCACCGCAGGCATCGAACCTGCAGCAGTTGAGGGCCGCCGGCGCACCGCCCCCTGCCACCAAAACTGTACTCGAACAAGGTTCACTACCACCAGCTGTTGCTGGTACTAATGATACAGTGAACGCCTTAGCGAGCGCCCTGAAAGACCTGGCTACTGCATCTTGTGCTGGTATCAATAGATCCAACGATCGTATTCTTAATCGTTTGTGTACGCCGAAGGACTTACCAACATACTCTGGTGATCCGCTTGCATGGCTACAGTTCAAGCATGCTTATGAAGAATCATCCCAAGTCTGTAACTTTAGTGATAAGGAAAACCTATGGCGCCTGAGAAGGAGCCTTCAAGGACCGGCCAAGGAGGCGGTGATAGCCTTGTTAATTGGTGCTTCTTCTGCAAATGAAGTAATGAGTACTCTGGAACTATAATTTGGAAACCCTGATATAATTATTTCTAAGATATTGCAAGACCTAGGTAAATTACGCCGGATGGCACAAGAATATCAGAAGGATATTATTTCATTTTCCGTGAAAGTAAGAAATTGTGTGTCGGCTGTGACTGCCATTGGATGCGAAGATTACTTGAAAGGAATGAATATTGTATCAGTCATTCTGTCAAAATTACCGACCGTATTGATTTCGAAGTGGACAGATTACAGTTATCCTCTTATTATTGATAATAGAAAACCGAAACTAATAATTTTGTCTGAATTTCTAAACGAAGAAGCTGTGAAAGTTACAAAAACTTCTGTCAATTTATCGTACATGCAAAGTTTCAGTAAACAAAGTTACAATGAAAACTTTAAACACCGCGCCTTATTGATAAACAATGAACAAAAAGGTGATAACCGTGAGAGTGTATGCCGGTACTGTCGTATTTCTAAACATACGTTGGATAATTGTAAAAGGTTTAAAAAATCATTGTGCCGAGATCGATGGGCCTATGTAAAACGACACGGCATTTGTTTTAAGTGTCTGACGTCACAACATAAACAAGATAACTGCCCAGCACCGGTATGCGACGTTGAAAATGGTGGACTATCTCATCATCGATTGTTACATTATTTTGTGAATAAAAACTTGGCTTCCCGTAATAGGGTAAATATTACCGATGTGACCGAAAAGGAAACTAAATCGCGAGTGGAAAGCATCAATCATGTTAATACGAACAGCTATGAAGTATTGTTAAAAACTGTGCCTATTAATGTACACGGTCCAAACGGTACTTACAGTTGTACCGCTTTACTCGATGACGGATCAACTGTAACGTTAATAAGTTCGGCTCTCGCTCTAAAGATCGGGTTGCGTGGTGATAAACAATCAATGCGTGTGCGCGGTGCATGGGACAAAAGTGAAGTAGTGTGCGGGAGTGAGATACTTAACCTTGACTTATATAATCGTGAAGGAGCTAAGTTTACGATCCGAGCGCGTAGTGTTAAAAACTTGGACTTACCTGTGCAAAACGTAGCTAAAGTGAACTTAAGTACCTATGAACTGATAAAACCTGAAATAAAAAATATGATTAGTAATGGACAGTGCAAACCGGAAATATTGATAGGGCAGGACAATTATCATTTACTCTTACCTTTAGAAATAATTAGAGGTAAACCTACTGAACCTTTCTTTACCCGTACTCCATTGGGGTGGTGCATGCATGGTTGTATGTGCCTTTCTTCAGTTGAAAATGGACTGAAACTGCAGTCCACTTTGTTTCTCTCCGATAAAGAAAACACAGAATCTGAACGTATTCTGCGAGAAATGCAAGACGAGATTCGCCAGTCATATGCGATTGATTCTATGGGAGTTTCAAGCAAGCCTCGAGTAAATATTTTAGATATTCAGGCAAAAGACCATCTAAATAAAACTGGGGTTTAAAAAACGGAAAATGGTATGTGGGTCTCCCATGGAAAAAATCCTTTGATGAAATGCCTGCACATTGATGAGACTGAAAGGAGTTGAAAAAAAAATGGCGGCGAACTCTAGTTTTGCAAACCGCTACAAAGAAAGAATAGATCACTTGTTACGAAATAATTATGCATCTGAATTTCATGAAACTAAAAATTCGAACAGAATTTGGTACCTTCCGCATTTTGGTGTTGACAATCCTAAAAAAAATTAATTACGCCTGGTGTTTGACGCCGCCGCAAAAAACAAAGGCCTCTGTTTAAACGATTATTTACTTAAAGGGCCCGACCTACTTACCTCACTATACGGTATCATGTTAAGATTTAGAGAAAACAAGGTTGCGGTAACTGCCGATATCAAAGACATGTTTCTTCGAATAAAAATAACACATGAATATCAAGATGCTCTACGCTTTTTATGGCGCGAATCCCCAAAAGATCCTGTGAAGACTTGGGTTATGACCAGCCTTATTTTCGGTGCAAATTGTTCCCCATTTATTTCACAATTTATTAAAAATAAAAATGCAGAAAGATTCGAGTCCTCAATGCCAGCCGCTGTAAATGCGATATGTAAACAACATTACATGGATGATTATATCGACTCATTAGATAGTGAAGAATCGGCGATTGAGCTCATGAAAGACGTCACTTATATTCATAAAGAAGGCAATTTTGAATTACGTAACTGGACCTCAAATATACCATCTGTATTGAATAGTTTACCTAAAGAAAGTATGAGATCGACAACAGTGACATTCAAAGATGGACAACAGTATGAAGGTGAGCGAACACTAGGCCTAATCTGGTTTCCTATAGATGACAACTTAGGATTCGACGTGTCATTCGAGCGAATTCCGATTACAATATTAAATGGGAAACAAAAACCTACCAAACGCGAGATGCTACGAGTAGTGATGTCGATATTCGATGTTTATGGTTTTTTATCGCCTATTACTATTAAAGGAAAAATTATTTTACAAGAAACCTGAAGATCTGGAATTAGTTGGGACGATGAGCTACCAGATCGTATATTTTTAAAGTGGATTAATTGGCTAAGCGTACTGAAAAACATAAATGAAGTTCGCTTACCGAGATATTACGCCTTAGCAACAAGAAATTCGACAGAGGATTGTAGTGCGAGTGCATCGAATAGATCGTCGCAGCTGTGTACCGAGTGTGTACAAACCTACAACTACATGTATTCTGCGACGCATCGACTCAAGCTATGTGCGCTGTCGCATATTTTCGTTGGATTGATTGTAAACAAAAAATTCAAGTCGCTTTTGTGTCAAGTAAATGTCGAGTGGCACCGGTGAAATATGTATCGATGCCGCGTTTAGAGTTACAAGCGGCCGTCATGGCAGGAAGATTAGCTAGTAACATAATAAGCGAGCTTAGAATAAAGCCTGAAACTAAAATGTTTTGGTGCGACTCATCTACAGTTTTGCACTGGATAAGAAATGATAGTCGTAATTACAAAGCATACATAGCACATCGCCTCGGTGAATTGGACGAACTGACAGAAATCAAAGAATGGAGATACATACCTACTAACATGAATGTCGCGGACATCGCCACACGGGAACTATGCGAAATAAAAACATTAAAAAATGAGTGGTTATACGGACCGTTATTGTTATATGAAAAAAGTCATTTATGGCCGTGTGAATCCAAGATTCAGCAACCTGATGTTCGTGAAGTAGACCTAAAATATGTAAATAATATCCGTACTACTTCTATATGCTTGCCTTCTGTTCCTGAACCTGAAAGATTTTCTTCTTGGCTTCGATTAGTAAAGTCGATGTGTGTGGTGCTAACTTTTATTGAGAATTGTAAAAAAATCTCTAGTGGTTATGTATGTAGATGGCGCGATGATGGAACGCGCTGAAAATATATTATTGAAATACTCCCAGATGAAAGCCTTTCCAGATGACCTGCATAACCTGAAACAAAATAAAGCATTGGACAAAAAAAGCAAATTACTTACCTTAACGCCGATATTTGATGATAATGGGATTCTACGAGTGGGTGGTCGCATTGATGCCGCATCTGAAGTATCGACTTATGTAAAACAGCCAGTGATACTTGACGGTCGATGTCATGTTACACATCTTATTGTGAAATATTATCACGAAAGAGCCTGCCACGGAAACCAGGAAATGGTCGTTAATGAGCTGAAACAAAGATATTGGGTAATACGATTGAGGCCTACCGTGAAGTATATAAGTTCAAAATGTATGCTATGTAGAATTAAAAAGGCTCGACCCACTCAGCCTAGAATGGGTGATTTACCTGAAGCACGGCTTGCACATCACCAACGGCCCTTCACATTTACCGGCGTTGATTTATTCGGACCCCTAGAAGTGACTGTTGGCCGGTGTAGGGAAAATAGGTATGGTGTTATTTTCACTTGCTTGATTGTAAGAGCCATTCACGTTGAAATAGTGACCCAGTTGACCACAGACGCGCTTATAATGGCTCTTCGACGAATGGCAGCTAGAAGAAGCTGGCCTCGTTATTTATTCTCTGACAATGGTACAAATTTAAGAGGAGCTGACACGGAGTTAAAGAAATGTATATAAGAATTGGATCAAGAGAAACTTAAAGAGGATGTTACTACGTATAGCATGGCAACGACATGGAGTTTCATACCCCCTGCCAGTCCTCACTGGGGAGGGTCTTGGGAGCGACTTATTAGGAATATAAAGAATACCCTTAAAGTTATACTGAGAGAGCGTGCACCACGCGAAGAAACTTTTCAAACGTTGATGGTGGAGGTAGAACAAATTATAAACAGCCGTCCTCTCACCCACGTCGCAGTGGAAGCAAATACCGCAGAGACACTAACTCCCAATCATTTTCTACTTGGAACCTCCTCCAATTTACCAATCTTAGGGGTCTTCGATGATTCTGATACTTACCTAAGAAAGCAATGGCGCATATCACAAAGGTTATCAGACATGTTCTGAAAACGGTGGATTAAAGAGGTACTGCCTGATATGCGTCCGAGACAGAAGTGGCACGATGAGCAGACACCCTTGAAAATTGGAGATCTAGTGTTGATTGTAGACCCTAATTCCCCTAGAAATGTGTGGCCTAAAGGATTAATCTACGCCGTAATGCCTGGCAAAGACGGACGAATCCGGGTCGTCGATGTGATGACGACGAGGGGCCTCCTACGAAGAAACGCGACGCGTGTCGCACGAATCGCTATAGGTGATGAGTGCTGTGCCAGCACTAGGGAGGGGAAAATGTAGGCGACGCGTAATTTTATGTTATTTTAAATGTAATATTTCTGTAATTTTGTCGTCAATTTAATGTTTTCTTTTTATTGTAGTAATAAATACGTATGGCAACGCCCGGGAGACGTAAAGCTGGCCGATTAGAATCGGTGACGCCACTTTAAACTATAAACTAGTGTTCGAAAAGACGATCGCTCGAGTGGATGTGTGCCTTCTTACGCTCCTTACCGTTCCATATTTTCGCTTCAAAAGTAGTTAACGAGTCCACTACAGAAACGAAGAGATTTATATACCCAATTGTTGTAATACGATATATTTGTAGCAACGAGAGATCTCCCAGTAGATTATGAGAAAAATGCTTCGATAATTTTATACAAGCAACATAGAAAACATCGATAGTATGATTCAGAAATGTAGTAGCGCCATCTGTTACCAAATAGGGAAAAGTTGCGACATACTTTTACAAAATAAGCAGTTTCAGCGCCTTCACTCGAACTCTATCAAAACCTATAATAACATTCGGTTAAACAAATGTACCGTATGAATATGAACTCATCGAATTGTGGAAGTTACACTGTTTGTTACAAATGCACTATTTATAGCTATACTAATATTATAGAGTGAGTGTGTAACTTGGTGAGTTTGTGTGTATTCCCGCTGGAAATCTCCGGAATTACGGCGCTTATTTCAAAAATTCTTTTACCCTTTAAAAGAAATGTCACTAAACTGCCTCGTAGCTAGGCTCTGTATTTCCGCCAATCTACCGTAAGTATAAAAAAATAATATCAATACTAAATTTAAAATATGATATCTTAAGAAATACATTTTAAGAAAATAAGGTTAATAACAACTAATAATAAATAAATTATAGGCAGCGCACATTATTGATTATACGGCCGTTATATCTACTAACAAAGATAATTGTTCATTCCGAACGAAGTTAGGACGAGATGATCATATTACAAGACTACAATATTCTCGCGCGTTGTTGCAAAGATTCAATCCGATATCAAAAGAATTCTCACAAACTCAATTCAGTTTGAATAGTTGACGCAGAAGTATTATGAAATTAAATGAAATAATTTTTTATTCGAAGTTGGATTTTACAAACACTTTTCAAACGTCAAATTACACCATCGCTTCAACAACTCCCTACCGTGAGTGGTCCCGCAAGAAGAAGCAGCAAAAAACTCCCGAGGAGTTTTTTTTCCTACTCACAGTTACAGAACGCACTTATGGCTATAAACTGGCTTAATATTATACTCATGTCCAAGCAGTCTTATTTTGAAAGTAATCATCAAGTTTGTAATAACCTTTCCGCATAAGAATGCTTTTGACGGGAGATTTAAATTTACAATATGGCATTTCTGTCATTTGTAATGGAATTTTATTCTAAATATTTACACATCTACTCATGGAAGAGCCACCAGTTTTGCTTAGTCTGAAATTTGGAACAATCAGTTTAACCTTATTCATTGTATTAATATTGTGAACATTATTCTTCTTAAGAAAACTATCAAAGTATTTTTAACGTACATAATATTATCTAAAATATATTGTGATGCTACAGTTAATATATCAATTTCTTTAAAGAGATCTCTAAGGGACTCCCTAGGCCTGAGGTTATACATGTCGCGTACTGCTCTTTTCTGTAATATGAAAATCGTCTTAATATCAGCAGCTGAACCCCACAACGATAAACCATACGACATCAAACCGTGAAAGTAGCTAACATAAACTAATCTCGCTGTTTCTACGTCCGTTAAGGGCCTCACTTTTTTAACAGCGTAGGCTGCAGAGCCCAGTTTCCCTGACAAGATTTCAATATGAGGACCCCATTGTAATCGTGAGTCTAAGGATTGTGGTAGAATTTACTACTTCAAGCATTTCCTTATTTATATAAACAGTATGAGTTGGCACTTGTCTAACATTTGGTAAAGTGAATTTAATAAATTTCGTTTTCGTAGCGTTTAACACAAGGTTATTACATGTAAACCGGTGTAACACTAGCGTTACTGGTATTATTATTATTCCGTTCCCTCCTGCTCGAGTCAGCCGCCAAACGACTCATCGTGTTCCGGCTGGGGGCTTGAGAGCCAGTTCTTTCTTTCTTACCTTCTTCTCATTTCCTGGCCGACAACGCATCAGTGATACTATTGGTTTTGCTGATGCCCATGAGCGACAGTGACCACTTACCATCAGGTGGCTCTTCTGCTCATTTGTCGGATATTGACATAAAAAAAACTGTAACTATCGATTGATGAAATTAATTCATAATTTTTAAGCCAATGTTATGTAATACAAATAATGTCAATATTCATTTCATTTAATAATAAATTTAATTCCAATAAAAGTGAACGTGTATTTTATGATTCAACCATAAACCAATCAAACCAAAAAGTCTGCGTGCCGCACATGAACACATGCGTCTTTAGCCAGCCAGATAAATGCATGATATTATGATCAACCCGCATACGAATGGGCACCATACAATCAAGCATTCAGATGCAATCATAGAGGCGCGTCGGGGAGAATCGTTAGACACATTTATGAATAGAAATTGCGTACGCTTACACTGTGTATCCAGTACTAAATTTTGTATGAATGATGGTGCTATATATAAAAGAGTAAAATGTGTTCAACGCTCTGAATCTCCATTCAAGTGACACGAAGTATTTCTCACAAGATTGCTGTTTAAAGGATTGGGGAAGTAGTCTTGGACACTTTTGCTATTCCTAAACTGCATAACTTTTAAATTAATTTCCATTCGTTATTATTTTATGTTGATCGAACCAAATACTGTTAGTATATTACAAATTCCTTTGTTTTACAAACATTTACCTTTTGCTTTGTTAATAAGTGCTTTCTATATTATAATGTGTTTAACCCATTTTACTCTTTTATATAGATATATAATATATAGATATATACATTGATAGGAAGTTATAGACCGAGTTTAGTAACTTTGGTCGCGGTTGATAGTTCGATCAGCAGCGAAGTATTTAGTTATCTGTTTTATTATTCCTAATAATAACTATGAAATTTTAATTTCAAATTCAAAATAAAAGTGACCACGTTCTTATGTCCAAAAGTATACATATATTATTGAATTCGGTTTTATTGTGTTAATCATTAAATTTATTTTCTTGGCAATAAGTATCACCTTTTGATGGTTCCAATATACTCCATATTGCCGTACATGTCAAATGTGTTAATGTAATACACGTTATTGAAGTTTTCTACAGTGCACCACTGTAGAACCAGAGATCTTCCGCCATCTAGGTGACCACGTAGGCACGGATTTTGTATATAGTATTGTAGAAAATGTTGATAGCGTGATTCAGGTTTTTTGACGTACGTACACATACGTCAATAATTCGTCATTATGGCATGTAGCAAAATATTGCCACAGCTTCATTTAGATTCCTTTTAATACGTAAAAATATATTCTTTACCTACCACTACTACTACCCTGAGTACCTACACAAGTACATATACTTTGTTTTTTTATTTATATAAAAGACGGGCGAACCGGCATACGGCCCACCTGATGGTAAGTGGTCACCGTCGCCTATGGACACGTGCAGCATCCAGGGAGCTGCAAATGCCTTGCCGGCCTTGAAGACTCTTTTTAAGGAACTCCATATCATAACACAAAGGTCTCTCTCTGGTGGAAGCTTGTTCCAAAGCTCGCAGGGTATCTTATCTTTAATGTTACAATGATTATATATCTGGCCATTGCCTGTGCACGAGTGAACACCACGGACATCACCAATTGGTTCCGAATTGAAAATGACATATAAATCCGTTTATTATCAGGTGCTCCAATACCTACCAAATTTTCCAGTGCACTGTGATATATGGACGAGCCCGTAGCCCAGTCGGGAGTGACACTAGCCGTCGGGTTCGATATCGGACGAGAATGAAATTTGTGTGACATAAATGTTTGTGTTCGAGTCAGGGTGTATATGATCCATTCGTGTATGTCCAATGTCCACGCCACCCACATACCAGATATATCTAGTGCGGGGGTGTGAGTGTGTAGATGTTTATATAATCACTTATTAGATATATAAAGCAGCGGTATAAAATGTATCCCGTACCGCGTCCACTCCGTAGCTGCGTATGTCAGGAGCGCTACATATGCAAATTAATTTAACCGCCGCAAAGAGACACGGCAGTTTCGGGTTATGGCGAGCGACCAGTCAGCTCATAATGATGGCTCTCGATGGCACTACGTGTACCGTGTAGCCTAAACTGCGTAATACCGTGTCTATGTTGACAGCCAATCAGAATTACCACCTGTTGGTATGTGTCACCTACGATGTGGATATGGTTAGCGGCAACAGCAGAAAAGTCACTAATATTTTTAATACCTTTTTCGAAGAACCCCATGATAGCGCTTGGAGTATGTGTTAATTATAACGGTACAACTATTTTTCTGTAAATATTTTGAAAATAATTTCAGTCTTTAAAACATCAATTTGTCAGTGGGCTTTTTCTCGAAAAATATTTATCTCGAGGTTGAACCTTATCTTGGTATCGCAGGTTTATTATGTCAAGGTACTTTGAAATAGGTAATAATTCAAACGTTACTAAAATAGTGACTGTCTATTCACAAGGCGTGTGAATTTGAAACAGTTTAAAAATATCTTGCTTCATTCCACAAAATCATCCAACCTGTTTCATTACAGGAAACTAACCTTGCCCTGTGACTACAGGTGCATATAAGAAGCAAACCTTTCCTTTGCGTTAAGCCAATAGGATCTTAAGTGCATTGCATACCATGGACATTTGTAATTAATCAAAAATAGGTCAGAACATGCATATTGGAACAGTCTCATATATCTACTTTGGTTGTAGCTGTCCCCAAAACACTTAGATCAGGCTTAACGAGAAATATTTCACGGCAAAATTAACTGGTACGGTACAAAGTTACCATCTCCCCAAGGAACTGTTCTTATGGTAACGTCAGCGAACGAGCTGGGGAATCACGTAATGATAGGTAGATCACCGCCGTCTATGCACATTTGCAACATCAGCACTATTACCCACGTAATGAATGCCAAGAAGGAAGCAAAGAACCCACTTTTTAACTTGCCTTTTATCACTTGTATGGCTATTTTATGGCTTATATTTGCAGTTAATCACAAACAAAGAAAGATCGGTTATTGTGTCCAATGATAATTTTATAGCAATTGTGCCAAGCAACATAAATTTTCCATCTTTAAAAAAATTGCATATACTTACGATGGAGAAGCTATTTAAGATTCCTGAAACGATGTCTCCTTCAGACGTGTACTCCGTGTCTTACATATATTAACTCCGCGTCAGCAGACAGCTTTGAGCAGTTTCTGAAACACCTACCTGTGTTTGTATCTATGAGACAAAATATTTTTTTTTAATACCTATTGAAACTGTCACTTCCACAGTACGTGTCGTCGGTGGTCGGTGACATGCACGAACATGTCAGATAACAATAGCCAAGATTCGTGAAGAGACATTGATTGCCAACGCAAGTTTAGAAGGATTTACTATCATATCTGGGAAACTCAAAAAGTTAAAAAAAAAACAAAACAATATAGTTCTATGATAATTTTTTTTGTTGTCAAATATTGTAAAAGAACTCTCATGCCGCTTTAGGAAAAGTTTTATACGTCTAAACCAATTTTAAAAACGATTGTTACAATCCATCTCGGACACTAACATATGCTGTGTTGATAGGTACGCTCCTAGACCACCTTGTGATGTTTCTGTAGCTCGGGACCAGAATAGGGCTACGGTATCTACTGCCTGTTCTATCCGGGGTCGTGGGCGGCTAGGATGGGAGCTCAAACCATCCAGTCAGCGACCCCGGGAAAGACGACAGTATACGTGGCCCCGTACCGCCGTAAACATCAGAAGGTGGGGGGATAAGCGGAGGCGAATCACAAGCAGAGCCCGGTGGGGCCCGCGCTCAATACTCCGGTTGCGTTCCGTTGGATATCCCGGAGTCCTATACATAGAGCTGAGGAAGGCCACCGGGGAGGGGTATTACTGCGGTTAAAATCCCACAAAACCCAGTGTCGCTCCCACGGTACCGGGTACCTTTTGAAAGTTCCCCCCTCGAAAACAAAAAAAAGACCACCCTGTGATAGGAATTGTATATCCTCGAGTGAAATAGTAGTTCTAGGATTCCCGTTTGGCGCTTGTTGCTCACGATATTGGACACTTCTGGCAAATAGTTGGTAGTATACCGTTCGGCATTTATACTACTTTGATATTGTAAAAGTAAAAAAGTAACGATGCAAATGGTCACCGCAATTCTAGGTTGCAACAATTTCATGGACGTCGAGCGGTACAATTTGAAACTCTCGATTGGCGTTTCAATTCTGGATCATATTGTTAAATGTAAAATTAATCATCTGTAATAATTTCGTAAGCACTACAAAGCGAGCCTATTTCAAATATATCAAATGGTGATATCATGGGTCATGCAGCGGAGCATGGATGTGGTAGTGCCTGTATGGACACCAAACGTAAAGCTAACCTCGTCATACGAAAATACACATGTAAATTTCGAGAACGCTTCCCGATACAATTTGCGATAAGTGCTGAATCACTTCATGTTTAATTCGTCTTTGTCCTAATTTTTTTCTAATTACAAGCGATTCCTTCCGTAAATTTTGTCAACAAGCGACCAATTCTTTCATCAAACTTAGTCGACCGCGCTTAAATTAGTTACAGCAGCGATGCCCAATTATCTTTTTTCTAAGTTTTATCCATTGTTACAATTTGAAAGATATTAAAGGAGTTGTCCGGGTGACGCTTGAACATTTTAAATTGTAAAAAATCATGTTCAGTCACGAAACAGTTTTCGAAATAAACTCATTTTTAAATGAGACGAGACATTGGAATTGGAATTGTCACTGTTGTGAAAATTGACAGACGTTTTTCTCATCTTCTTTAAAATTGGTTCGTAAAAAAAGATAAAGTTTTAAATTAGAATATTCCTGTTTTTACTTGTAGAGTTGTATTTGTATTTTCAATTTATATCACAAATGTCTAATCGTGTGTGCATCAAAACTGGTACAGCGTACTGTAAGCGAAAGCGCTGAGATTTATTTCCCTGGAACCTAAAAGATCTTACGAACTAACTACCTGCGGGATCGATCATGGGTGTTAGTAAGGTTCGAAATTTATCGAATGCTTCTGCGCTTTGCAGGGCATGGTAAGTCGTCGAGTACGATAGTTACCGTTAGATAGTAATCGTCAAAGACCTTCGAGCCGCATAAGAATTCCCGAACGCTTGTTTGCCGCAAATCCCAACACCGATTTGAATTCGCACAGCGTCATGATTAAATCAACAATTCAGTACAGAACGATTCGTAGGTGTCTATATACATATTACGGAGAATATAACGGATTCATCTGATTAAACTATGACGAGAGTAAGACGTTGTGTTCATAATTTACAGTAATATTAATAATTTAAATGCTTTTATTTATTGAAATCGTTCTTAAACACTGAGCGTCTTGAGGGCCTCATTGGAGTTATATGGAATTTGTATCCATTGAATCCCCTAAGAGATTATAAAGTTCACTTAAATCGATTTTGATTACAGAGAAGAACTACCTTCGTCATAAGGCTCATCAGTTAAGGATCAGAACATGGTTTCACTGACTTCGTAATGACAATAAGAAAACCAGAGTATGTATTCTATGACTGGTTTTACAAGATACCAGAGCTGTCCTAGACTCTCGTTACATCATTACAAGTTACTATTCTAGGATAAATTTAATTTCACAACTTGAAGCTGTCCTGCTGTCGGTTCTGATATTCGCTCCTAATTAGAGAGCTTAATTCTAAAATCTCCCACGCCGATTCAAGTAACACAAGTTTAAGTTATCCAAAGTTTCCTTCGTATGTATTGCGAAATCCTTAATAAATTTTGAACACTTAGATTTTCATAAGTATAGGATTTTAACTTAGGCCTCTCGATCACCTAACTGGCGCATGATGTTCAAACGTAATTTAAAAAACCAAGCAGCATACTACACCTACCAGCTATGTTGTGACAAGATTCTATTCCACATTATAATCAACACCACTATCAGTAAAATTTTATTGAGTTGAGCATGTAAACTTTATAAAGTTGGACCGCAACCGCGTTCTATAGCCCACCGCAACGACTGTCTGTTTGTGTTGTTTGAGGGCATTACGCACTCCAGTGTAATTTACTATAAACCGCATTATCGAATTCAAATAGATTATATTTTGCTATGGTATGCTCAGTTGTTGTTCTGTGACCGGAATAATATGTTTTAGTATAAGATTATTATTTCACAGCTTTGTACCCCTTTTCCTCCTGTGTTCGTCAACCGATTTCCTTTACTTTGTTTGGTAGCTGTTGATGAGCTAAAATATTATCAATAAGAAAATTTGGACATAAAACTGTATATATTTTGGACGAATTTCGACCAGTAGGCGACACTAGTACTAGACGCCAACGCATCGCTGGCCCTGAAGAATAGCTCTTTTTACGACTTTTTTGTAGAAACTCATATCATAGTTCTCCAGAAAGAGCACCGAAGTATGTACACATAGTTTACACGCTTCAATAGTTTACACGTTTCCATAGTTTACACGTTTCCACAGTTTACACGTTTCCACAGTCTACACGTACGCGATGGTAATGATCGCGAAAAACAAATTGTTAAGGATGGCTTCGTAGCCAGACGATGTGTGCAAAATTTCAGTCTTCGGCGCGTAGTACAATTATGGAAAGATGACGTCGGCATCAGGCTAGACAGTTCCTCGAAGCACTCACCATTATTAAGTCTGTAGAACGTGCAGGGACAGCCAATGTCTCTCCGAAGACTAAAAGGTTCTAATCTGTCGATGATTCCCGAGTCGCTAACGGTTTGCAATGCGCGTTTTTGTATAGCGTCAATGCGTATCTGTTTACCATATGCTACATAATGAATATGCAGAATGAATTGCGTAGGAGATTATGCAGACCCCTGAAGAACGATGATGACGGATTTTATGTCAGAGCAATAACCGTCGACAAAGACTTCAATATGTCGCTCAGACAGAAAGCTGGTTAACAACTTACAAAACCTTTCAAGAAGACCGTAAAATGATCATGATTTCATAATTATAATTTCATAGTTATAATTTAGCATAGATTTCGCAATTCCCTTCACACCTTTAGTCTGCAAAAAGTTATAAAAATGTGCAGGGATCTACACTCACGCGACCTACACACTATGATAATAATGAAACTTCTGACTGTACACGGTAAATCTTTCCCGCTATTATCACGTTTATTTTGATTTTTATTAAGCAGTAAACGTTGTTGTAAACTGTGCTTTTTATCGAAAGATAAAACTTACTGATGGCAAAATTTTTAAAACTTGGCATGTATGAACTCATACGGATTAGGTACTTGGCAAACGTCCGCAGTTTGAGGACTTTTAAACGATAATATTTTTATCAGCTGACTTTAACAAGCGCCGTAAACACATAAATATTAATGTATTATGACTTAATATGTATCATGGATACCAAAGTGATGTTTAGTCTGCAGTCTGATTTATAATTTTAAACATGTAACACATTTGAACACCAGTTTTTCTTCGTAGTGACCATGACCATGGAACAAAATAACACATAAAATATAAAAATCCTGAGCACGGGTACGGCAAAAATTACAGTAGCACACAGTATTGAAATGGAGAAAGCCGATGAAGAAGCGGATAAGTCGCGATGGTAAGGGGTCACCGCCGTCAATGTATGTCAGATGTCCATGACCCTCCAGCCCTGTTGGTAGTGGCCCTGTCTGCCGAACGAGGGGTCTCGGGTTCGATTCTCGGCCTTGGCAGACGTTTATGTGACAGATAAATGTTATTGTTCTCGGGTCAAGGGTATTTATGATGTCATATTTGTGTATGTCCATTCCACCCGCAATACAGGGAATCCTAGTGCGGAGGTATAAGTGTGTAAACGTTAAATATTCCTGATTGACTTCTACACGAAGGTGCTCATTGATATACATCAATTGTCAGGGTTAAATGGAGTGGTATAAAAAAAGTGAACATAAACAGGAAGGATATGGTGCCAATGCCTCAAACGTCGACCAACAGAACGCGACGATTGAAGAAATAATACCGAAACAGGAAAATTGTCCAGACAATACATCATGGTCACTTTGACCTGAGTGTATTTTAGATTACACTAGTACAATAGACACACCAGTAGAGTACACCACAACTAGGAGGAGCCAGTTACAAAATACCGTCATCACCTGACACCACCGAATTTTGAAGGTAGCGGTTCGGTCAACCAATTATCTTTGTCTCCTTGAAACAGATAACATTAACTATGTTTATATTTTACCCTAGTCTGTGCTTTCTAATTGTGCCACTGGCTGCAACTGATTAGCGACGATTGTGATCTATCGATTGTTATCTAACGTTAAAAAACCGAGTACTAAATAAAAGCGCTTAAGAAGTTTTTCCTTTAATGGTACAACAAACAAATGATCGCGCTCGAAGTCGTTTAACTCATTCGACCACTTACAATTCACCCATACGCTATCGTTTTCGATCGTTTACGATAAGTCATTTGCGATACGGCTATAAACAGTTTATTGTGTGAAATACTACGTATTTTCAAGTTATCTGTTAGCATTTATAAGTTAGAATAAACAACATCCTGTTAAAATATACGTTAAATTTTTTTACTGTTCCAATGGGTAAGCCTAGAATTCTACAACAAAGCTTTGCACAAGCTAAAAAAGGCATATAACGACCGCAGAAGCCTTAAGAATCCACTAGCGGTTTTCCCTACACACCCTTACAGCAATGTTATTTTTTTAATATCCTTTAAATAAAAGCCTCCCTGAAACAAACCCCTTTGTGTTCATACAATACAGCGTTTTTCCATCTACCCACACTTTGTAAAATTCGTTATTACGCGAGTTTTTTTATGACAATAGAATGAGTTAGTTTTAGCAACGTAACGTTGCAGATGTGTTGAAGAGTTCGTTGCATTATGGTTACGTGGATATGTAGTCATAGAAGTGAGTAGTCATAGAAGAATCTATTCTTCTGCACTAATATGACGAGATAAATTGTTTGTTTTTATGTTTGGTATAAACTTTAACATTGTTGATTAATTGACTCGAATAGGCTAAGGTTAATCTCTTAAAACGAATTTTAGTTCTAAATTACACCACACGCTATTTATTCACCTCCTCAACTCCGATAACGCAGATCTACTTCATTCTAATCATAAGCGCTCAGAAATTTTTGATTTGATTTACCATTAAATTAAAATAAAAATTCAAAATTTAGGTTTAGGTATTTGGTAAATACACTTATGCATTTTTTGCTTCTACTATCGTTTCGAAAAGATGTTTTAACTTAAATTAAGAACTTTACTTGAATTAAGGAGTTAATTTTGTAGTTTCTTTTCCTATTGAGGAAATTAATTCAACTCCTTTAAGCAAACTTATGTGTTTAAAACATATTTTGTTTGCCATTTTATCCGCTAGAATCTGTGAATTGTCGCCAAGATTTGTGCTTTTTTACAGGAGTAATATGTATATATATATGAAGCTTTACCTCGAATCGATTCGAAAATCTAACAGGATTTGTAGTTTTAAGTTGATTAATAATCGTACTATAAATACTTGCATGATGAAATATATGAATTTATGTTAACTGTGTTAAAAAAGCAGTTTCAACTACATACGTTTTAAACTTGAGAGATACACAGAGGTTTACTTGTTGACTTCTGCTTGTAAAAACATAAAAGGAGCACTTTGAACCCCACCCAGTCAATTACCACTTAAATCCCCGTGCAATTAATGGGCCTTCTCTGTGTAAACTAAAGAGGAAATTAAAGAAATGCAATTTGAATTAATTTGTTTTAATTTACTACAAACTGTTTTTCTCTTTTTGTGATTTAAAAACATATATTAGTTCATAACTTTTTAAATTATAGACGGACTCAAATGTACAAAACTTTAAAACTTTAAAAAAAAATTTAAAACTTTAATTATTAAGTGATGTTGACTGCAATACATCAGTAAAAACTGTAACGGAACCGGTTAAGCCGTATTTGAGATTAGCGCGAACTAACGCACAGACAAACAGACAAAAATTCTAACAAATACTGTTTTGGGTTCTATTGCTTTAATAAAGGTCCCTTATAGTAGTTTTTCTCGTGTATCCTTAATTTACAGAAAGCGATCAGTTAGAATTTTATTATATGTGCAGATTACAATTAATATATATATATATAATACATTTATATTCTGCTTAATATCTAATATATTGTTTATTCCCATATAAAACTAAAATTAATTATTTAAATTTAATTAATGCATTAATGTCATCCACTACAAGTTAAAAAAAAATGTTTTTGAACTTGAGTAGATGAATAAAAATGTTGTATTAACGATTTAACATTTGTACAAGATATATAAATATAGGGAGAGTGTAACCTAATAGTAGGATTTTAAATAAATGCATAGCTTAAACAACTCATATCTGTAAACAACATAAATATACAATGGTAAATAAGCGGATTACCCTTTTTATTTCTATTCAGCCGGTAACGTGATAGTGACATCCTGGCAGGTTCCGTGCCAAGTTCGATTCCCGGCCGGGGCACACAGTTGAGCTTTATATTTTTCTGTGTTTGGTACGTGGGTCTTTGCATTTATACATATCTGCACTTGTATAATACCGGTTGATGCTCATCTAGTTATCAGAGATATTCAACTCAATGCATACAAATTATGACACCCTCATTTTCACTTCGCCCGTGTTGTGTCAAATTAAATTCTTAAGAGGTATAACGGTTTCATTGGAATGAAAATCGAATTCTTGTCGAATGTCCCACGTACATTAGTTGAAAAATTAAGTAACATTTTATTGTTAGAAATAATAATAACGTTCATGACACCTATAATTTGTGTTTGACTTTTGTGTAGTTATTTAATGTAATTTCATTAGTTCGTCTACTATTTTACCGAATTTTACAATGACACATATTTTATTTAGGTGTCTAAAACTAATGTAAGATGAATCGTTTTTCAAACTCAAAACTGCCAAGCAAAGAACGCAGTGTTGATTCTCAGCCGAGGCATGTGGACGATAAATTATAACGTGGCCTCGCTATTCCGCGACAACGGAATTTCTACTGAAGGGGTGGTTATCATAAATTTATTTGGTTAAATGTCTGTTCGTTGAAGTTCAAAAATTTCGTCCTCCATATACATAGATATCCATATATAGAACATATTTTATCGATAACTCAGATTTTTTTTTCACACCCGTAAGAATTCAATCGGCATTATTTTATAAAACAGTGCGTTATTTTATTTTTTGAAACTATAAGAAGGGAAAGCCGACATTACAGCCACAGTGTGACGAAACCCCATATTAACCCGTCAATGCGATTCTTTGTACTTTTTATTATGGATCATGTTACCTTTGTTTTTGCCCTCCAAAATATCGGCCGTTTCGACTGAGTGTAGCATAAGGTTGAGCATTACTCATTCTCATTTAATATTGTTTCAATTCGTTTGTGTTAACTTGACCAGTGTTTGTATTTTATGAATTTTTAAGCTTCGTGTTTTCCTGTTTTGCCGCTTTCGGAATTTGACTGATCTCTTTGAATGGGATATCAGATCCTTCTGCCTATATGTATATTCTTGATATAGTTATATTCTTGCAGAAAAAGCTCATCGCGCCGAATATGTTTCGGTAAGGCGACACTTCTATATTTTAATAGTTTATCTATCTTAAAGTTCCACATTAAGTATCTCAGATCTTCAGTTTATAACATACCTTCAAAAAATGTTTAGCCTGATTGTGCACCGTTTAATCGGTTGATTAATTTTAGAACTTCAAGCAATGTTATATAGATATATAGACTATAGATTGCAGTTGACAGACATTTTATCAGAGAATTGGTTTTTCTAGATATTTTAGTATCAAAGTAGCTGCGATCCCAGTTAAAACAGACTACAATCCTTGTCCCGAAAAGCCGGTACAAAAGCAACGTAAACGTTGCCCTACGAACCGCTTTAACTTCCAGTTAATTCCCCAAATAATAAGCACAAATTATTTCACAATTATTAACGCTAAAATCTTCAGTTCATGTTTAACCAATAATAAATGGTTCAACCGCCGCATCTCGGAATACCTCGCCGTGATAGTTTTTCTCATTGCTACAAAACAATGTTTGTAACTACATTTGATAATTTATTGTATTTACAATAGATTTTGTCTATAAGTCTGCTTTATATACGTCATGTAAAAACCTAACGCTCGATCGCTTTGCAAGTGACAGCCCTACTGCACATGCGATTTTACGAGCGAAGCATTGGGCAGTAAAAATCACAATAGCAAGTTTTGTGTGTATCGTTTTCGCATTTAGGTCATCAAGTTTTCTCCCTTTAATATTTAAAATTTTGAAATACATACGACTGGGAGGCATTCGATAACAGAAGTTCGTGAAGATGTGCGTTTAATGCGCTCATTGTCAATACTCTTAGCATATTACACATTACAAATTGTATAAAAATACTCTTCTTAGTATTCCCGTTTAAGTAACCTTATGGCTCGTTTATTAAAGCGTGTCCCTGTACCTCGAGACCAGAATACGAGCTACGGTATCTTCTACCTTTCGTAAGAGGCTACAATAAGGGTGCTTCTGGGGTTGCGGGCGGTAAGAGTGGAAGCTCGAAGCGTTCGGCTAGCAAAGCCGGGAAGGGACGACGGCATGTGTGGCTGCGTACCGTCGATAAGATCGGATGGTGCGGGACGGGACATATTGTCCCCTCCGGATAGAGTCCGACATGGGCACCGCGCTCAGAGGACTCCGGTTGCGTTCCTATGGTGATCCCGGAGTCTACATAGCGCTGAAGAAGGTCACCGGGGGGATTTTAGTACGATAATAATCCCACATAACCCGGCGTCGCTCCCACGGCACCCACGGCACCGGGTACGTTTTGAAGGTTTCCCCCTCGAAAACATAAAAAAAAAAATTTATGTAAGCGTATAGTTATTAATGATCTAAGTAAGCCTATGTTCGATATATTGACAGAATTCAGCTCTACTAGATGTTTTGGTAATTATACTCTGAGTTGGATTGAATTTCCAGAAAGATATTCGACTTCTGTGTACACCTGATGTTCCAGGTTTTGTAGCATCCTTAGTCATTCCAACCACCTTCGCAGTCACCCAGCGTATAAGCGGAGGCTTCGGGATTTAAAATGAACGCATCGGTGCTTTTAAATTGTGCTGTATGTGTATTTACGATCTAGTTTTATGTGGTTGAGATACAAAAATAATCGATGACAAAAAATACTGTCAAAATAATTGATCGATACTGTTTTTATGTAAAACGGAGGTATGAATAAAGTAATACAGTTGGTTTAAAAATATCACCGAATTTTATTAAATGATATCCAGACAAGAAGGGTTTCAAAATGTTTAGCTATTGAAGACAGACAGACAGCTACTACCGAAGTACTCCGAAATAATTTCATAATTTTACCTCGTTTAGTTTGCTACTAAACTACCATAGTTTAGTAATTACAGTTTAGCTCCTTTGCACTCCTGTGCGTGTGTATGGATTTTAATTTTGATATTTGCACGTAACACGCTTTTTTTTAAAATAACTTGTTAAGGATAATATCATGAGAAGACCTGCACATATGAGAGTTCTTCAAGTGCTTATAATTACGGAATGTTATAATCTACTTATTTAGCAAATGATAGCTCAGTTGAAATATGCATAACTCGAGATTGTTATCGCCAATAATTGAAGATTTTATTGTCATTACTACTCAAAAAACGGCATTTGATTCACTGATGAGCGTTAAAACTTTTCTTTCACAGAGTGATTTAATTACATAATTTAGTTCCTATATTTATTTACTAAGGAAATTAATTAATTTTCTTTTAAATATCTATGAATGTCACATTAGTGCGTACTGTTGAATAAAGTACAGTCGTGGAAATCAACTCTAGCTTCGGTTAAGCACCGAGTTTTGATACAAGAGACTATGATGCACCTTATGCTATTTAATTAATTAGTTAATTTTTCTATTCACTACGCAGCATAAGATGTAAAACAATATTTATTCCTCAATTCAATGTATTTCTTTATATAAGTACAATATTCAGGTAAGAGTGAATAGGATATACTTAAATTAGTCACATGGTCATCGGCGCTTATCCTCAGTAGTCAATTAAGTCAAGATAAAGAAAAAATGAAATATATCTATTTAATTTATTATAATTTCCTGGAGTCGTCAATACTAGGAGTACATGACAACTGCGGTATAGTAGTGTATGAACTAAATTTACATTAACTTCCAAACTTAGGTTCGAATAAAACAGGTTATTCCCAGTGGCTCCATCGCTAGATGCTGTTTGAAACCTTTTCCGTATCTTATAATTAATGAACTATCATTTTAAATGTGTGAACAGACAATTATTTTATAAGGATAATTCTGTCGTGCTGGTAATTTGAGACTGCAATGACCAGATCGAACATAATCTATTGTTTGCTTAATAAGTGAAACCCATATGCATTGTTCGGAGCACAAATTACAACGAACGCGACTGTTGTATTTACTTGTAATGTTTATTTCCCTAGGTTGGCACAGAGCGCAGCACTGATCGAAGAATATTAAAAAAAATCAGAGGCTTAATATTAATTTTGGTAGTGGTAGGTAGTGGGTCATACTGCTAATAAAATTTTGTGTTACTCCACGGAAGTATGTTTTCCGTATATAAAGGTAATATTATAAAAGCTGTATATGTTAGCGTTTCAGTTATCAAATTTATATATACATTCCTAGGCATGAATAGCTCCGAGGCCATATAGTTTACCAAAGATAAGTAAAGATAAGCAAACTCATACAAAAAAGAAAAGATCGTTCACACCTTACGCTTTTGTGAGCTTGACTTCAAAACGCTAAGCCGTCGCCGATTTCCCAAACGCCCATCTCAAAAGATTACCAAAAAGATTTAAATAAAATATCTACATTACTGAAATAGAGCTTTAATCACTTTTAATAATAATGTTTATTTATGTACAGATAGCATTAACATCTATAAAAACTGGATGTCTACAGTAAAAATTGTAAAAATACCGTACATTGTACAATCCGCAGAAAAACATAAAACAGAACTTGTACAGCCAGCCAGCCACACTGGTTGAAAACAATGCATCTTTCTGTACTTGTATAAAACAACTTTATCGCAAACTGTTTAAAAAAGTTGCAACACAATACATAATTCCCAATCAGATAAGTAAATATACCTAGAACTTGCGTACAAGGACCTGAACGTAAAAAGTCCAACGCTAAATTCATTACATACATAAAATACTCACTTCAAATTTCCTCAGTTAAAATTAAAAGTAATGCACGTACGATAGATCGATACATTTAACTCGATAAAGCTAAAATTGTTCTAATAATAACCAAATAAAAGTCAGAATTACGGTAAAATTGGTTAAATTATATCAGGTCTATCATACTTGTGCGTACATTAAAAATGCGAATACAAAATTAACTATAGGTAAAATAAATAGAACTGTTTTAAAACTCATCAAAAAAGCACCAGGTCTACAACGCATTACCACATCTCATAAGGATAAAATTACCACCACATTAGTAATATGTACATAATTGAAGATATATATAAATAAATTAAGAACATAATAAGATACTCCTAATGATAGGAATATATAATATACAGAAAAAATAATTGAATAAAAAACAAAAACTTGAAATTGACTTCCTGCTCGAGTTAAATGCAACCACAACAATGTTAACCACAACATAAATAAAAGATAATGTCAACAATAACTTTTAGTGGTAAAATAGAATTTTATGCTGAATCGATTCTAAGCGTTACAGACAATAAAAAATATATTGATGTATGTTACAATAATAGATCGTGTATCCCTTGAGATGTGGCACGTAATGTACTCATATCGAAGTCGAAATGCACCACATATAAAGTACTTTCGAATAAAATAACACTTGATCAAGCATCCATATCAAATTGCGGAACATGTTAACTTTAAAAATGAATTTTAAATATTTATATTCACTACCTATCCGATTAAAACGGCCGAGTAAGATAAAATAGAAAAATTGCCGAGATTTCATCGAAATATTTTAAAACTCCAGAAAATCGTTTTCTGGTATCAGTGCTCCGCATCGTAAAGTGAACGTAAACGTAAAACCTTCGTTAAGAAGAGTGATATTACTTGCTACATCTGTACGTATGGACTTAACATAAAGCAATTAAAGAACTGTTGTTTTAGGAACTATTTCTCCAATACTGGAGAAACATGATCGATTAGTAATCATTGACATAGAACCAAAACCTCTAATCGAAGATACGGTAACACAGTTCAAACCATTTGCAGAAACCATGACAAGCTTTAATGTCGACGTTACTACTACACTGTAATGTTGTTAAATTTCATTAAATTCTTCTTACAAAGAAATTCGCTATTGCAATATATATTCATAATTTTAAAGTTATTATTACAGTAATTAGTAAAAACCATGTTGCCGTTCTAAGAAATACATTCACAATAAAACTACAACTAAAATGATATTAACTTAAAAGAGAAGTTAAATATTTTAGTAAGATAACGGTGTTTAGTAAATGCTATCACACATATTGTATATTGCTCGTAACTCGTCCTACAGATCCGGCGTGCTTGCCACAACACTTATCTAGCAGTCTTATGTTTTATGTCATTTTCCCACAAAACAATCGATGTCTTGTTAAACACCATCTATACCATATTCTTCGTGCTATTTTCCTGTAAGTACCCGATGATCTCAATTTTCAAATCCTGTCCTTGCTTAATAATGTAATAAAATCCATAACATTTTATATTCTCATTCATAAAATAAGACGAAGGAAAAGAATATGGAGATCGCGTTTACTGAGACACACCTGACTAAATTTCAAGACAAATGTGAGAAATTGATATGAGACTGCAAGATCAGTCATGTCAAAGCAAGCATGACATCCCACATGCCTTAGATTACAATTTCGTCAAATAAATACCACAGTATCAAGGTCTGCTCATAGTAAAATTGTGCCAATAATAATAAGTCATGCTTTAGTTGTTATGTCTGAATGGTTGTAAATATAATAATAGTGTTTAAGGTGGGGTATAAAAAATGAGGGCCGTAGAGTGAATGCGTGAGCTACTTTACCTAAATTAGTATCCGTTTTATATTAACAAATATGCAATATGTGTTAACATGTTAGTGAAAGATCAGATTCTTATAATCGCTTTAAAATCACTATTGACATCATCAATAGTTAAAAAGCGAGTAACAATCTCATTTCAGTCTTCCAAATACTCACTAGTTAAAAAAAATCTAGCAAACCTATGAAATGGAAAGTATAAATGGAATAATGTCTCAAGACTTGGAAAAATGCTAGTGTTCGGGAATGTTGGAAAGTGAACCAATTTAGAGAAATCAGTCTTGAATATGGGTGTAAGAACTGTCGTCGCGAATGGCAAGCGATTCCAAGGTTAGTTTCCGTCTCGTCTTAAACCAATAGTACCACAAATAATAAATAGTTAAATTATGTAACATATCGTGTACAATTGAAAGTTCCTCAAATTTCATTTCATGGCATGTAATGCTAACTATAATACGACTTACGATAAGTTGCGTAATGGTCCATAAGTGATTGTACGCGATAGTAAAAAAATCTAGCACGATAGTTATTTACACGAGCACCGCAAATAAATGATCCGATTGCACTATCTCAGTTCACTGATATCACTTCACTTCACGTGACGTAATCACTAAAAGCTCGTTGGCACTTTATTGTTCACTTAGTTCTTTAATCTCTACGGACTATACTTCCGTGCCGTCTTCTCCTTCATCTTCAAATAGGGGTTCATTTGGGTTTACTTCCGTACTAGGTTTCTTCTTCGGCTTAGGCGGTGGCCTGGGAGGAATCTTTCCACTTCTCCCCAGCGTACCTGATTGGTTTAGTGACACGTTACTTTCATTTTTCCTTGGATCGTCTTTAGACGGAGAACTCATTTCTTCCTTATTGTCCGTTCTAGGATTTCTCCTCAGAGAACCCGTCTCTGGTTTACCTTTTCGGCTCAGAGTGTTGTTATCGGATACATGAGAGTTTGCATCAGCATTTTTACTATCTGAATTACTAAATAATTGCTTTCTTGGCTCGGGTTGGGGTGTCGAAGTGTTCTTCGCTGTCCAACTCATTCTGGGATTCACTGGTTCTTGGGGACCAGGGGTAGAAAGTTGACTAGACAACTGCGAACTGATGCTATTTCTATTGGGCATAAATGGTGGTGGAACTGGAGATGGCGCTGGTTCCTGTTCCTCAATAGGCGCATAATACACTTGATGAGGGGGTGCGTACGCAGTTGGAGTAGCTGGTAAGGGCCTATTTCTCATTGGCGAGAACTGCTGCTCAAGACCAGTTTTATTTAATGAAAGTACTGAGCTGCCATCTGCAGTTGTTCTAAGGCCCAGATTATCATATAATGGCTCTTGAGCTTCAGTACTGGGCAGTATTTGGGTACTAGCTGTGCTGGACCAGCTTGGTACTCTTGGTCTTCTAGGTATAGTGACATATCCTTGTCTTGGTGTAACGACCGGTGGAGTTATTGGGGCTGTGAATGGAGATTGCGATCGCGAATAAGGTAAAGTTCTGAACAGATTTTGATTGTTCGTCATACCATAAATTGGAGAATGTATTGGGCTAACTGGATTCAACTGAAGTCTGCTTGTATCTGGAACAGTCGAAGCGTTGCTCGCTGCGGGTGATATTTGAGCTGCTCTTGCTGGAAACGAGAGCAAGTCTGGTGGGTACGCGCGACCATCCGCCCTTCCATACTCCACGTTGAGGGCATCTTGCGAACGTTTCGGCTGATCGAATTCGAGGGAGCGTTTCTCGTCATCATTGTGAGCTGAAACAATTTGTTAAGACTATTAATCATTATTTACCTCATTTACAGGAATCGTCTCCTCTTTTTTTATTTCTAGCCGTTTATGAAGGGCGGACATAATAAATGCTCTTAATATTGGCTTTGTAATTACAATTCTTTTTTGCACCGTTTCATTAGTACTGCCATTACGTAATCCCTTTTCATTGTCAATAATTACTCATACAAAGTAAACTTAATGTTTTGATATTTAATGTTTTGAACATATTGGAGACAAACATACTGTTCTGCATTTGTGTAAGTTTAATGGGTATGTGGGGTCAACACGTAGTGCAAATTGTAATGTAATTTTTATTACTTCAAAATCATGTTGCATTGATTCGAACACTTATAACCCAACATCAACAACTAATTTCATACTATGCAAAAATGGGAAAGTTCAGGCAACATTTCTGATTGTTTTCGCTACAGATAACGACGAGTCAGTACGATGCCCACCGGAGAAACGTACTAACGAATGTTCCAAGTCTTATCAGTTGTGAGTTGACCATGCAGTATGATAACTTGCATCATATGAAAATAGAAGATAAAATACACAGTTGGACACAACTGGTACGAATAAAAGAAATAAAATTAATTTCCAATGAATCCATATTACCCAGCATAAATAATCAAAAAAATGTTATAGTACTTACCAAATACAGAATCATTGTCCAGCAATGTCTTATTCAGCTCCGACATTTCCGTGCCCCCACTTGTGATGGACGGTGGCACGTCATACCTTCTTGGCGGCTTAGTTACTGGATTCACAGCTGTGATTAGACTTTTCTCCATTTCTGGTATCACTGATCCCTCTATCAAGGCTTCTCCGTTAGACGTATCAGCTTTTTTCTTATCTATACCACGTCGTTTACAACAACAGTAACATAGAATCACCAAAATTATCAGCAGAATAGCTGCAGTACACGAAACACCAATCAAAACTGGAAGCATATTATTATCCATATCGGGAGGAACATTTTTCTTTGGTGGTGTTTGAATTATGGTTAAAGTTAAACTTCTTTCCTCTACACCTCCTGCATTCTTTGCCACACACAAATATTCGCCATTATCTGCAGTTGTAGCATCTATAATGGTTAGATTCACCCATTTACTGTTTTCTACATTACTTTGAGTTAAATAATATTTAACTTCGCCTTGATATCTATTAGTACCATCAATGATTTGAGCATTCTGCACCCAGTTAACTTCTGGTAAAGGATTTCCGTTAACTTGACAAGACAAAGTAACGTTTGTATCGAAAGACCTTAAAGTAGTTTTAGTTGAGGGATATACAATGCTTGGCCTGCAAGCAAAATCGGTGGAGTCAAGTTCCTTCCACAACTTTCCATTCACTTTAGGTGGCTCACTACAAGATATAGGTGACGTATAAAAGTTCTCGCTGATGACCCAATTTCTAAAAGGTTGTAGATAACAATCACAACGCCACGGGTTATCATGAACATCCAAATTTGATAATGTCAAACTATTCAGCGTATCAATTTTTAAGTACTCCAGCTTATTTCCATTTAGTCTTAGAATTTTGAGCTTTGGAACGTTCATAAAAGTCTTTACGCCTATCTGTACTATTTTGTTATTACTCAAGTCGACTTTTTGTAAAAACGGTAGATTGTTAAAGAGTCCATCTTCGAGCTTTTCGATATGATTGTCGTTGAGTAAAATCCATCTTATCTTCGCTGTCTCCTTGAAAGTGTCTGAGTGAAGCGTTTTGAGATCGTTTTTCGATAAATCTAGTTCGATCATGATAGCAAGACCGCTGAGGCCGTTCTTGTGTATAGTTATGAGCTTGCATTCTCTTAAAATTAGCTTCTTTAAATTTATTAAACGGACATCCTCAAATGCATGCCTCGTTACTTCGTACAGTTCGTTGCCTGTTAGGTCTAATATCTGTATTTCTGTGCTGAGTGTTTTCGGTATGTCGTGCAAGTTAGATTGCGAGCAATCCGCCTGTTTGTTGCCGCTCGCCCAAACGCATTTGCATTCCTCCGGGCAGTTAGTAGTAAAATCAGTCGCGCTCGTTGCAAGCACCAAGTTTAAAAGCAGCAGTTTTTGGAGCATTCTCTCGGCCATTTTCGTTTATTTTAGGACCTGAAACAAGGAAAGTTAGGTGTTAGTTCACGTGTTTTATTCTATTTAATCGAAGGATGTTTGAAGCGTTTATTTTATTAGGTTTAATTACTTTTTTTACGTACTTTTTATAGCTATGTAAGTATATTTATATGTGAACTTAATTACTGATTGTAATGTTACGAATGATATAATAGTTTGTGTTTCTGTTCAGATACTGATCGTATAACTTCTGAAAGATTTGATTAACGTCATATGCAAAGTCATATATCTGTTTCGTTAGTACGATTTTTAATCCGAAAATTCAAACCTAAATTGTTGATATTTAAATATTCTTTAACAACAGCCACCAGGTTAGCCAGACCTACAAATATTTTGAATTCCCAAATTAAAACAATGAAATAATTTTGCTTATTCAAAGTGACTTTATTCACAAAAAATGTCAACCTTGGTATAACAAAAGCCACCTTGGCGTCAAGTGATATAGGCAGTATAAAAAACATAACACACTTAAGCGTTCGTGTTTTTGGGGCCGTAAAACTCTAGAAATAGAAGGCACACACGGTAGTTTAATAGCCACATTAAAGGTGCGCCTTTACAAATTATGACATGTCGTACGATCACGACTTACGATTTTATGCTGCATAAAACTTAAGAATTGTTGTTGTCACGAAACGTTTCTAAAAGAGATATATTGGTTATAAAGTTATTTATACTTGCATCTATCTTTGTATCAGTGTACTGTAATTCAAACATAAATGCGTGTAATTTTTTTTCGTATAAAAGTATTAAAATAGTACACGTATATCCATGTGATCTTCTGTCATGTAATGTTTTACGAGGACTGGAGAGGAAAGCCTCATATGTGAGTGTTTGGAACATTTTATATATATGTAAGTACCCATTGTGTAACATCCGCACACACCCGAATTATTTCACAATACCTAAACCAAAGTAATGTAAAAGAAATGAAACTGAAAATTACTATACAATTAGAGCTGTTTGAAAATAACCTAAAAACCAAATAAGACTGTTGTTATGATTTCGGGAATCAATTAAATTTTATAGCCGTTGCGACGCTGTGGAAGCACGATTGTAAGAAAATAAAATTCTCATTCTAGCTCAAGACTGACAAAATCCTGCAAGCATTTCTATCATTACAAATTAATTGCATATTGTGCAATAATTATCACTTATATTAAGAAAAATATGAGTGAACTTGTACATATAAAATTCCTGCCTATTGTTATCATAAATATCACAATTATCGTGATCGTGTCGTTATTTCTAATGATCCTGCCAGACGGTACCGCGAGTGCTGTAAACTTAACTTTACAAATGTAAAACATTTACAGATGAAACGTTTATTAATAAACACATCGAACACGCTCGTAAACGAAATATACTGTATATAAGTTAAAGAAATAAATATCAAGACGCCCGTGCATCTCGCTCCTTCATTCGCCGAGCGAGCGAGCGAGAGGAGCGAGTCGGTATTTACAGACAAATATTATGTTCATTCTTATTGGCTCGGTTAAGATATTGCTAGGCGATTTATAACCTCAGAGTTCAGTCGGGGATTTATTGGTCATTTCGTTAATTTGTTTAAGTGGATGTTAGGTGACGCTTTTGAAGGCAGCGCTTAAAATCTCCGGTTTATTATTTGGAGCATATTCTAGCAGCTATATAAATATTACTGAGAGCCATATTTATATTTAGCTGTCGGCTTCAATTGAACTATGTAATATGAATTAGTTAACTTTACTAATATTTTTCTTAACAGAATAACATATGTTTGAAAACAGGAATATTATAAAATAATAAGTGAAATGTACGTACAGGATGATAAATTATATTAAGTTGGAAGTGAAAAAGCATCGGTTCATCTTGTCACTGTTAAAATCTAGAGACATCTGCCACGCTGCTCCAGTGCGGATAAATACGAGAGTAACGTTTACTCCCATTTATTAGAAATTCTCAATTAACACGACGGCGTCCGGCGGGGCTTAACGACTGCTATCTGACGGCACCGTACTACAATGTTGCCTCCGAAGCTGTGTTCATAAAATTTTATCTTAAACGTAAGTATTTCCGACCAGTCCCGGATTTTCAATTTTTTGAAAAAAAAATTAAAATCCAAAAAATTTAAATATGCCGACCCCCGCCCACTTATATTTATTTTTACCTTTATCATCTTTATAATTTCAGATAATTGTACTATAATTTATATTCTGTGTTCAAAGTTAAGTGACTGATGAGTTGTCCATTCGTCTGTAAAGTGTGAATTTGGCCGCCCTCTGAACTTGCCGCCCGGGGCATGGGCCCCGGCTTGCCCCCCCCCCCTAGATCCGGGGCTGTTTCCGACACTAAAAATTGCCAATAACTCAACTCAAGCTCTCTAATATGCTATAGTGTTAAGTGATTGTATCACAACTGTGTTATTAAATGGGTCGGGACAAATGCAGGTAAATGGCGAAGACCCACAAAGGCGTAACGGGATGCCGTACGACAGTTTGCACCCGTTGCATCATCCTGAAGGCTCCTGCTCATTGAACTAGATGGCCATTTTGACGACCCCGTAGCCCAGTTGGTAGTGACCCTGCCTGCCGAGCGTGGGGTCCCGGGTTCGATTCCCGGCCGGGGCAGATATTTATGTGACAGATAAATGTTTGTTCTCGGGTCATGGGTGTTTGTGATGTGATAATTGTGTATGTCCATGCCACCCGCAACACAGGGAATCCTAGTGCAGGGGTGTGAGTGTGTGAACGTTTCATTTACATTGGCCCCTAATTAGATTACAGTTAGTGTGTGTTCCGACCACCGGTTGCATTAGCACATTTGGTAGATTGGGTATTCGTAAACCGTACACAAGACCTCTATTTTATTTCTTGATAATATTTGCATTTCTCTATACACGAACGCGAAGGAAAGGTAAGGTTTCCGAAAGCCAGTAACAAGGAAATTGTGTATTATACTATAATGACATACTTAGATACGCTGAAAGCAAAAAAAAATTCCATACGTTTGTAACTATAATTAGATACGCACGGCTATACAGCTGTATATTGCAGTACCGAGTAATTGACGGTGAAAATGGTTCCAATCAGCGAGATCCGCTGTTTTTCAGTACAACCACATAGACGTCAGTAATAAATAGAAAAAAAATACAATCAATAGTTACAAGCTACATAGTTAAAATTAGTAAACCGCCCTCGCTTCGCTTCATAAAAACTACGTCTTACGCTTAGAAATAACACTTGCATTGTTTTAGTGCTGGTTTTTGTTGTTCTGTGAATTAGAAATATATATATTTTTTTACATAAAATAAGTTAATGCTCGACAACAATCCCACCTGATGGTGAGCGGTGATGAAGTCTAAGATGTTGAACGTATTAACTTATAAATAGCCTATTCACTCTCTCTTGAAGACTCCCACGTCGTAAGTAGCGAGGAACACCGACGCGGGCAGGTTATTCCAGTCCTTTGCAGTGCGCATAATGAATGAAGACACAAACCGCGTCGTCCGTGCAGGCGGTACGTTCACTACGTAAGGGTGGATATCTGCCGTACGTCGAGTTGTCCGATGGAGGAACGGCGATGGGGGAATTAATTCGAACAATTCCTGCGCACACTCGCCAAAATATACCCTATAGAAGAGCGAGAGGCTGGCAACCCTGCGCCGGTGCTCAAGGCTTTGCAGATTGGTTTCAACTAGGTCTGCGTCACCAATGAGCCTCTTTGCACGCCTCTCCATCGAGTCCAGCGCTGATAGATGTCATTAAGCAGCACCGGTCCAAATGTGATAATATATATTAATAATAATTAAGTATTATAATGACATATATGTATATTAATTAATAACTTTTTTATTTAAAGACGGATAAAAATAAAACGAATTTTAAGTATTAACAAATGCTCACTGCAATTATGAGTGAACACCATAACGAAATCGGTTAAGTCGTTTCTGAGATTATCGCGCACAAACGCACAGACAAACAGACACAAATTCTAACAACTATTGTTTTGGGTTCTATTGCCATAATAAAAGCCCGTAATAATAGTTTTTGTAATGTATCTTTCATGTACAGAAAGCGATCAATTAACATTTTATTACATGCCAGTATAGATAAAGAAAAACAATGTTAATACACAGAACAACAACAAAAAGTGATATATTGACATATTATAGTTACAATAGAACAAAACAAGAATAAATAAAGACTAATTGTAACTCAAATTTAAATTTAACTTTAAAAGTATTTAAATGCTCGAACATAACTTTTTACGACAAACAGTAATGAAATGATAAAACTATTGTTGGAAAGAAAACTTATTATTTAATTAAAACATTATATTTCTAATTTGATTGCCTCGTAAAGTTACAAATTAAAACATGACACAATAATCGTAATTCGATGAGACAATAACTTTATTTCCCAAGAACAGAATTAATGTGTATGTATGTAAGTATCAAATATGTTTACGACAATAACTAATAACTAATAGGAAACTCAATATTCCTGAAAATATGTAGACTAATAATAAAATTAACGGGGCCGTTCTGTACACTAAAGATTTTTTGAAAATTTGAACGTAGCTAAGCTTTGTTAGCGACATATGTATATGTCAAAACATATTTTTGGAATTCCTCAGTGTCTGTTCACACGAAAACCACTGAGTAGATTTCCATGATAATTGGCATATTAGTAGCTTATATTATGGGGCATAATCTAGGACACCTTGTATCCCACGGAACAGTAAACAGAAGTTTATATGCACATTCTGTTAAAAGGGCAGTAAATATTTGACCGCCTGGTCGCAGCTATTATGGAACCTAAAAAACGCGGATACTATTTCAAAACTTAACGCGTAGGTTTTCTTAAGCGAAGCGAATGCGATTACTTGTTACTGTTTTAATAACTGTTACTAATGAAAAGGTCGAGTAAAGTTAAATGAGACATGAATTTTTACACATTAAATCGAAGATTTATGCATATAACCTTTTTAACGCGGTCTTCCTACGGTTCGGCTGGGTTTTTGCTAAACTTTTATAATGGAATATCTACCGGAAAATTTCCCTTTGTTTATTGTTGTGAATAAAACATAGAACAAAGATACAATTACGACTACTGTTTTGGTGGAACGATGCAATATTACGCTCACTGAACTCTACGTAACTCACTGCAAACAACTTTAAGTTTGTGTATCTCGCTACCTGTTAGGCTCCACAGCTTATTGACGGCTATTACTAGAGTATTCACATTTGACCTTACTAAAGTTGAAGGTAACACTGGTAACCGGCATTGTCCAGAGAAGAGTCCCGGGGGTTAATTTCTCGACGATAAATGTTTGTTCGCGGGTTTACGCCAAACACATAACAAAGAATCCAAACGCCTGTTATACTAATAATAAAATATACCACTAACAAATCACTGGATTTTTTTCCTAGCTTACGTCTAAAAACTCGAATGCAAGTCACATACGCGAATATGCACTGTCCCTTATTTAAACTTATTGTACCCGAGCACAAGTTGTGTAGACGTGGTGAGTGAATACGTGACAATTTTTTTTTTGTTTTTTACATACTCGTAGAATAAGTTAACGCTCGACAACAATCCCACATGATGGAGTCTAAGATGTTGAACGCACTAACTTATAAAAGCCTCTCTCCTCTTGAGTACTCCCACATTATAAGAAGGCCGGAACACCGACTCGGGCAAGTTATAGATATATACAACAGATATATATAACACAGTACATAGATAATAGGGAAGCCATTAGGATGCGTGCAGGTGGCAATTACCGAGTCCTACTGGAGACAGGCCGCGAACAATTTGAACATGAGCGCGTTCCGCCTCCGACCCGTAATTGTGTCTGTCCGCGGCTCAAACGACGTGCTGCAGCGAGCCATAAATCTACATATTTATTTAATTTTGGAATGCTTTTCAATTTTAAAATAGCTGTATTGTAATAGTCAACAGCTGTTCGTAGTGTATGTATAAAACTAAGGCGTCATGAGCTCGACTTCGGAATAGCTGCATTTATGCTGGCTTGAGTGAGTACTATTGAGTTTTGGTCTGCTCCGAGTTAAGTTACTAATATTCCCACTTTTACTAAATTTCTACAGGTAGTTATATGTTCTATGCTTTTAATTTCAATACAAAGCAATGCAATTTTGGGGTGTAAGAGACTCCATCCCTTCTTGTGTCAAAGTCAACGTTCCCTGCTCGTAGTGCACCTTGCTGAACAACGGACGAGGCTATGTCGAACGGTCCCTCCTGTTGGAGGAGGTCGCTGAGCTCTGTACCACTCAGTACCTGTGACGATATTTGGTGGTGGGGCATCTTTACCAACTGGCTAGCTACTACTCTTCTACTAAAATCGACCGTGAAATATTTTATACGTGTTTCGGTCACAGTGTCAAAGAGCCAATCGACAAAACTTCGGTGATACAATGGAAGACGGTTACCACTCACCATTAGATGACTCGTCTGTTCGTTTGTCGACTGTTTACATAAAAAACGCTACATTTTTACCAATCACATCATATTTTATTTGGTTGGCAACATCCACTTTCGACGATTATGTAAAAACATACCGTGTAAAATGTATAGTGCTTTCTGACATCTTAGAAACAATATTTTTTCTTAAATATAGACGAGTCATTGTTACTCGCAGTAAGACAAAATATCGAACTTCCCTTTTCTTATTATTTTCCGTCAAAGTTAGTACCTGAGCAAATAAAAAAATTATCATGTTTATCAACCGCTATCGTTCGTTAGTTGCACCAAAACTTAATATATATGACGGAATAATGCGATAAGTACCGTGAAACGCTCTCTCTTGTAATGTAACGCGAGTGTAATTCAAGACCCACTGCCCAAAGATTTCATTAAGCTGAACAAATAACACACATAAATGTTCATATAAGCTTTGAACATAATTTGTCTAAATGCTTCCTAATTATTTTAAATCAAGATTGAAGAACTGTCGCTTCGCAGAAATAAGCGGTTGATTTGATCCTCAAATTCTTTTAACAGTCGCAAATAATCGAATGAGTAAAGCGACATCGCAGTCGGGACTTGCACTGGTCTCCTTTACGTATCATCTCCAAGAAGGTCGGCGGCCGAGAAATTCTCGACGTGTTTCTTTGTCAGCACTCAGATGAGCTAGTTTATCTGTGCTTTCCATCCTCCACTTTTCATAATATATTTCTTCTACCAAGACCTCTATTTTCTTTTGAATGATAAATTTTTATTAGTTATATTTATTTTTCAGTATTTCGAACTCTTCAATGACGTTCAACCGTCTGAAGTACATTCGAGCCACAGCAAAGCAGCAAAGAAGCAGAAACATCAAGTTTATTTATGAGGAATGACAATTGTCTTGCAGTGAACTTCTAATGATTAACCGTAGTCTTATAATGTATGGAGAAGCCAAATACCAAGTTTCATTTTTTGTTAATTAGACTTGCAGAAATTATGACAGACAGACACGCGATCCTATAAGGATTTAATTTTAGACTAGTATTTGCTGCCCATTTGACCCTAACACTGAAATTGCTAATGTACCATATATTATGTCCTCCAATCTATGTATATTTATTTTTCTCAATTCCAATATCTCTCCTCACGTTTAAGTGTTGATTATTGAACCAAATTCACAGCAAACAAATTACTTACAAATAATACCTTTGATGTTGGCAATTTATCAATCAATAACTCCGTGTGAGATCAAACGGTACATATTTACTCAATCTACCCCTCACATAACGCTCCTTCGCAATCTTTAGCTCCATCGAAATCAATGAATACAGAGGTGGGCGAATATTCTATCCATTTGGCATTCATAAAAAGAAATATCGGCTAGTATCCGAAATACCTTTTTTGGGTTTATACATATATAATACGTAAAAAATGCCTTGATGGCGTCATTAATAGCGCGTACCTTATTGTACAGTGGAACACATTAATTATGTACTTAATGTTCATATTACATACTTGCAAGCATGCATGGTACAATTTTTCCCCTCACCGGAATGGAGGATTTTTTCTTGCAACTAATGGGACTAAAATTCAATAACTAAACTAATATTATAAAGAGAAAATGTGAATTTTGTAAGTTTGTGTATTTGCGGAATGTCATTTCTGGAACCACATCACCAGCATTGGGGATGGACGTAGGTTATATATTAAGTGTTAGTGTATAACAATTGATTGCTGAACTCAAACAAAGTCGGGTCGGGCCAATGGTTACTTATATAAATGGGAAAAAAACAGTATTAAATAATTAAAAGAACTTGTTATCAATCAAATCAAAAGAACTCATTATTACGCTTTCAACCTTCAGTACAACAGTGAATATAACGAAACAGTATTATATAACACAGTATAAACAGAACAATGACGATCTGTCCGTCTGTCTAATAATTGAGGCACTGTACTCATTGAGGGCTCTTTCGTAAAGCAAAGGTTACGCTTTTATTGCCCTCCTTTATTGAAGGATTTCGTTACAGACGGCGTCATGTGGATACGACATGTATTTCGGATTTTATAACATTGAAAATATCAATAGGTACGTTGTTGACTCCGAGTTCAATTACCACTGCAACTCACGCTCCACATCCTGTACCAAAATACGTCTCATTTTTTGGTATATGGAACGAAGGGGATCCATTCATTCTCGACGTCTAGCCTCTGCTCGTACTGTACCGTTCTTACCAATGGAAGGAGCAAAGGTGCAATGTCACTCCTGTTGGAGATTGCTGGTGCACACCCAGTTCAATTCTGACAGTACTCGTTCATTATGGATAATTTTTTTAACTGCCTAGTTATCTACTGCACTTCTAAAATCAACTTACAGCGAATTCTTCCCTTCCATTTCGGTCAGTGATGCACTTGGTGTTATAGACGTCAACGGCAACGCTGACCACTTATTATCGGGTAGCCTCAAATCCGAAAATCAAATGTTATTGACATATGTGATAAGGGCTATGAGATTATTAATGTCTAATTATCAGTAACCAATTTGATCATGATCAAATTGCTTCAATCGATCAAAGATACAGATTGTATCGTTCGAAAGAAGTCTTACACGTGTAAGGCATATCTATGTTACATCTAATGTGTGACAGCTCCCTCATTGTAGTTAAATCGGTTTAAATTAATCAATTCTCACCGATTACAATATTCTTCCGTAGTCCATTTATAAACGACTACTTTTAAAAACATCTTAACCAGTGTAACATGCTGTGTTACGGCAAGCAACAAGTAATGCAGGACTTCAAATGCAACGAATTTAAAGTATTTACGATTTCCTCGTCATTGAGGAGGACTGGATGGTGTCTTCGCCACGATGCTGCTTCAGTGCAGCTGAAGTGTCACAAGTTCTTATGTTATAAAGATTCGTAAAAAGATAAATTGTTGCTGTTTAAATAATAGAATCGCTGTCGACCTTCAAAGCACGGAAGCCCTCCTGAAATTTTGTTACCGGCTGCTATTAAACCTCAAACATTCCCGTGTGCTTCTCGGTCGATCCTCTCATAATTAACAAAAGCTATCGGTTGATGAACCAAGTTTCTGCACCCAGCGTCTATTTCCATAGTAATGGAAGGTGTGCCGGTGTAATTTCCCCAGTCGAATCATACAAAGCTGACACGTTCACGAACCTTATGACCTATTAAGCCGAGGCTGCACCCAACATGACGCAAGAACCTTCACCTTCCGATGTAGGTCTGCCAATTAGAAGCGTTGCCTTACGAATTAGTGTTTTCACAATAATCAGACCGTAAGCGCTGTAAATGCCGATTCGGTAATTTGAGCTTCATTTTCTGTATTAACAAAACTTAAATTCATTTGCCTTTATCACGGTTCAGTGTATTTATTTACACGACGCTTCAGTTTCTGATTCGTTAAAACGTTAAGCAAGGTGTTTGCGAATTGTGTGGTATATACATATATATTCCGGATATATGACGAAGAATTGATACGATAAAATTAATGAAAAGACAAAAAAAAATTGGAATGCAAAATGATCCATCTTTTACTCCACCGAACTTTCTGAGCTCGTCTCATCCTGCCGAAGAATAAACTAGCCAAAATGGCAACCCGCCAAGGTCATCTCATTAAAGATCGCTGAACTATGTGCGTCCCAGGGTATTCCTGAGAATATTTTTAACGAGTTTTTGGTGATATTTCTGGTAAAGATTTACATAGCCAGTTAAAAAAACTGTTTCAACGTTTCTTTCTTAAGAGGCAACCAGCCACCTGCAGTTACGGATGGACCCATAACTTGAGGAAGAGCCGGCTTCCTCTACCAGCTCTATTTTAAAATATACAAGAAATTTGTCAACAAACTGAAACTCAGTAACGTTTATGCGCGGATTAACGCACATCGATCGATATAATCCGGTACACATTTATTGTTACACTCGGTACTCAGAATAGGATATGCTTGGAATAATCCTTTGTAACTCAGTTGCTCCATTAAGCTTTGAGTTTGAAGGAAAAGCGCTTAGGGAGTTGTGAATTAATTGTCATGACTATCTGTTTGAGATTGGCGGCGGTGAGGTTTGTGTTATGTTCTAGAGTTTGAAATTTAATTGTTGCATTAAAATATCATGATTTTAAACTTACATCGTTGGATTATGAATAAATTGTTGTACATTAAGAAGTGTTTTTTTGTGAATGAGCAACGAACAAGCTGGCAGGCCACCTGATGGTAAGTGAGTTACATCACAAGCGGAAAACCTTCTTAATGGGCATTCTTGTTTATCTGTCTAGCTCGCTACAACTCATCTACCAAAACTAGCCGTTAAATGTGTTTAATCTGATTCAGTTGTAGTGTAAATCTTATATTGCAGATATGCAAAGGTCTTATGACTGACAAATATTAATGATGAACATCATGACTGAATGATGAACATGATAACTGTTAATGTTAATGAAAACATCATTACGGATACTGATGTATGTAACCTCGGACGCGGTCAGTAACTGAATGAGTGACCACTTGTGGTAAAAATTTCATGAGCATTAACTTATTTACATGACAATGTAAACTAACGGAGCCAATTATTATTCTTAGATGGCAGTAGTTCAGACATTACGGAGACCTTCGATCGGATTAAGAACTTACTTTGGCGGCTAAATCCTTAACTCATACGCAATGGTGCAGCCTGGAATACTCTCCACGTCGCCTTAACTACAAGGACTGATTAGAACCTGCCTATAATGATTTAAAAATATTAACCAAGACAACCAATCGTATCGGTTAAAAACATTGCCATAAACTACTCAATGCTCACTACTGGCTTTACAATTCCCTTTCTGCTTGCGAAAAAATAATCCCATAGTCCACTACGCCAACCAAATGGGTCTTAACTGTGGCTTCGTGATCTGTTAAATAGAAAAACCACAATCAAAACACAATTAGTTTAAAAAAATTTATATTCAAAATTCTCGTTTCTTTCCAACGCAAGTAATCCGAAGAGGACAACAGCTACACCCATTAAGGCTTTCCGATCTATTAACCCACAAACAAAACGGGTTTTATTGGCCTTAATGTTCATTAACTAGTTAATGGCACAATGAGCTGTCATTAACAGCGGAGCGTGCGCGTTAACTGGATTAGCGCCCGCTGCACGGCGCCACTTGCGAATTAGTTCTGTGAAAGCCACGTCTAAAACTTTTAGCTGGCCACTGAAAAATATTTGAATTCTGAGCATAAAACTAAGTTTGAAAGTGACTTTTTGGTATAAAATCGTGTACTCTATATGATTACGAGCTGGACCCACAGACGTTATACATATATATACTAAGGTAAAAAGTCAGCCCTGCTCACGTTTTGCTAGCTATTCAACACTGCATCAGAAATACATTAAACCATTTCACGGTTGATTCTAAAAGCTTTTTTGATTAGCATTTCGATGGTAAACACATAATATTTTTATGGCCGACAAGGTGGCCAAATTGAGTGCATTGTCGGAAACAGTCATCAAATTCTTCTACATGCAGGAGATGCGGCACGTAGGGCACGATGTGAGACGGGACATTGTTTGGTTTTCACTGCACTAGCAATCCAGATCGATACCGTCTGTGAATCCCACCAGAACATACTTTCTTTGCTCTAGCTAACCTGAATCCTGATCCGATAGCCAGAGAACCCACGGTAAATTATGTTCAGGAGGGAGACTTTCAGCCGATAACACAAATGGTTTTAGGAGAAATACTCCTCTCCAAAGGCAGCACCTCACTTTTAACTCTGAGATCAGTGGGTCAACTTTTACGTCTCGTCAACGTGGCTTCAATGGAATGTTTCCACGCATGGAATGCCGGGTGTCGCTCTTCACCTTTGATCTTTCTGCAGAAACCAGGTGGCGCTATACCAGACAATAGATAAAGCAGTCTTTCTGAGGTCAATATTAGACAACCCGTGATGATCTGGTAAGTTTCATTTAGTGTTTTATCGACGAGCTTTGCGTGGGTGGATCGACTCCATACAGGTCACGTGTCCGGGTATCGTCAGGATTATATTGGGTGATTTAGACCCTAGCGACCCTGAACTTCCGGGACTGTAAGGTATATACTCGTATAATGTTCAGTAGTGTGCACTATGAGCAGAGGAGGGTGGCTTGAGCTAAAGGATGGATGGAAACCCAAGGACTTCTGAAGTTGGATCCAGTTCAGATATCACGTTGTCAAAATTGTGCATAATTTAATATGTCTTATCTGTAAATAGCGTTATTATTTTGATCTGAATTCCTTTCAGAAAAGTTACATTGTAACAGAGGAGAAGAAACGGCCCAACAACTCAAACCCTTTCTGAAAACACACATCTGGCACATGTAGAGACAGAAATCTTCTGGATCCCGAATAAATTCACAAGTGTTGATACATCTTTTCTTCTTGTAATTTAATAATCAACTAAAATTTCAGAAGTTTATACCATGGCCTCTATAATTGCCTAACCTGGGACGTTCACATAACATGACCTACGTAACCTGAAAACGCTCACGAGTTCCTACCACTAGCCACGTTATCAACTTTAAACCACGTCACATTCCATAGCTGTAAAATAGTAAGCAAAACAAAAGACATAACTTCCGGAACCAGGCCAAAGCTAAAATGTATACGATCTCTAAAATGCAGCCGTAAAACGGCTGGTGTCATAATCTGTGGTTTGGAGTCCGTACCGTGTTAGGAGGCTTGGACCGAGGCCAGGTACCCTAATCTAATAGTAATTCTTATATCCGGAATATACATATGTGCCGGACAGAGAGGAATATTTAACGCTAATTCCAGCCACTTTAGAATTCTAGAGTGTCTGAGAGTAACAAAATTTTTGGTAGAACACAAATCACGACGATAGCGACATGTTAGTACAGGTCATGAATACCACGCAGTCATCGTAATCTTTATTTATTTATATAGCTCAGTTACTAGGTAACCTGGCTAAGCAGTGGATCCCTGTTTCAATATCCAGTCGGGGTTAACTTTTATTTGACAGGTCGTTATTGATAGTAATTTGTGTGTACGAGCCCTTTGTGAGGAGTTTTTCAGCAGTTATTTATACATAAATATAGACATAACTCAAAAATGTTCCTCATTAGGCGCTAGTAAGAGGATTTTGCAATAATAGTAAATTCAGAAGGACTAAATTTGCGATTTCCTTTTTGAAATTAAGCTAACTTCGTTTTAGAGTAGAAAAATTGGTGGGACCCGCGACACTCATGAACTTTCCACCTCATTCTTAGGAGAACAGCAAAAGTTTTCTATGAATTGCAACGGTCACTTAAACTGTAGACTGTAAGTAGGGTGACCATTCCCAAAAAGGATTGACAATAAAAATAAAAAAATCCGAACACTTAAAAAACAACACATTTTGCCTGGGGGTGAAATGATTTTGTTACCATCAAATAGAAGTTACAAAATAATGTGTGATTGTTTAAATCAATGTAAAAATGGAGATACTAAATATGGACGGTAGTTACAACACAATGAAGCTGTTTAAAGGAATTTTTATTTACCTTAATACTTTTTTTCCATATCAGTCAACAATCCGAAATTGACCAAGCCGGAATAAAAACAATACTGTTTTCAACATTAATACAATAAATTAATGGAAGTTACAATTCCTATACAAAGGTACTATTAGCGGATAGCGTTGCAATATGGCATAGCTATCTCGAGTGAAGAGCTTGGCGATGGTCAAATTAATCAGGATAGCTGATATTTTATAACTAATTTATTGTCGAACATGACTTATGTTCCCCGCTAATGGTACTCAATCTTCTAAGAGTACATTGGCCTCTGCGCACTGCGCGCTGATATTTCTTTGTAAATGAGGACGTTTTATTACGCTGTTATATTGAGGTTTGGTGGAAGAGTTTTTGTAGAACCTTTTTATGAAGGCCGAAGACCTCAGACATGGCTTAACCATTAATGTAACGATAGCAAAGTACCAACTTCTGAACGTACCCTTTGAAGCAGGAAATCGCTTAAAAGTTATGCGTGTTTCCATTCAACATCCGACCATGTCTGCGTTGTAAACTAAACCAATAAATCGCATAACAGACGGTAAGATTAGTAACACTGACAAAAAAATACCATATAAAAAAATTATCGTATTTTTTTTTTATATTCCCAAGACAAAATATCCCAAAAACCAAGAGGCATACATTTTATATTCTGTCACGAGACAGAGGTCTTAGCAAGATTGAGAGGCACCGTCCTAGACAGTAATTCCCTTAGGGACAATACTATAAATCATGTTTGAGAAATGGAAAAATAATGTCCTATGTTTAATTCCTTAGAGTTATACATTTTTTTTAGAATATGTTAACAGTAAGAAATCGTTAAGTTCTTCTGATAATTTAAAAGATACCATCGGAGTACGTAGTCATCATCACAATATACATATGTATGTTAATGGCAACATACAGTATGAAAAAGAAAAGGTTATCGACCTACCAAATTAGCTAAATCCGGGCGCGTTAGGGAGTCCGATGTGTAACCGGTACTGATAAAGTGGTTTGTATCGCTAAATAATAATTTTTAAGCTACAAAATACTTCTCCGTATAATATAAAACCTTCCTAATGGCCACTGATCGCTACCGATTGCCACTGAAGTGGCGTTGTGGAACATCTTCTACACTCCATTACATGCACAGACTTGAGCTATATGCTGGATTGAGCCACTACTTTTATGCCATTACTACAAATATTTATTTATAACTTTCCGAAGATCTCTATCGCCTTCCCACTAATTGCTTTCTCTCACATCATTCCAATCTCTGTTTGAATTTTATTGAACCCTAAAACATCCGTGCACCCAAAAACAACCCAAATTCTACAGCAATCTGTGTCCAATCCGGCTGATAAGGACCCTACTCCGGGCGTATAAATTGCTCCGAGCTGGGAGTCTAGACCCAGACCGCACCTTGTAATTGAACGCGCAAGAACGCCGTTATTCGGAACTTTATGTCCGTTGTTGTGTTATTAAGCCTCTTGAAATGGGAGTTTGAATTTCAAAATCAAAGAAACGATTGTTTTTGCTGAAATAAATATAGCGGTTTTTGATTTGTATTTTACGTTCTACGTAGTAGAAAAATTACACGCACGAGTATCATTACTACGCGACCTGCTCTCTCGTGAATCTTACATTATGGTGTTGAAAATTTTCTACTTTTCAGAGGCAGCTAGGCTCTGATAGACTTGCTATTCTAATTCGGATTGCTATTCTAATTCAGGTTGGTTAACACGCCCATAACCCATTTGCGCCACTACTTCACGTACAGCTCTACCTATATAGTGTAATAAATATAAATAACCTCTGATTTTATTCCCATAAACCTTTACTTTCTTGTTACTTGACTCTCTAACTTGCAACCGAAGTAATTTTAAAACATTTAATTGCATAGTCTATTACTATCCATACATGCATACGAGGTACAGCGCTCAACACCATGGGCAAAGACAGATGGGACCTGGTGTTACTATCTAGATCGTTGGTTGGTCAGCAAAGTGCATCATAAATATGGGACGCTAATTTTCCTATATTATTATTTAACGAAACAAGAAGCCCCTTACACATTATTATTAGATAGATCAAACTGACGACAATGGTACTGAGGCGGTGATATCCACTCGTGAAGTTGCGAGCTCCAACTACGAGTTGATTAACAAACACAGTTCCAGATGAGAGTCAGCTGTTTTATGTTCAGCGATATCGGAATATTTCAGAAGTATACTTCTTGACGGGAGAATATGATAACATTGAATTCGCTCCAATCCCATTACTCGTTATGAAACTCATGTTGTTTATATAACCAAGTATATTTTACCTATATGAACGTACAGAAAGAATGTTATAATAGCAAATCGAGAATCAGTGGAAATCTACAAATAAATAGTCATGGAGCACTCTTTCCCGCTATTCCAAGAGGTTTGCTTTGTTTGGTAACTGTTTGATAACAACGGTTGTTGCAATACGCTCTTAGGAGCACGGAAGCCCTCACAACATTTTACTTCATTCAAGATTGACACCTACAGTACAGCTATAAGCTCTCCATACACCCAAATGGTTTAATACATAAAACCTACTCTATCTATAGCTACTCGCTACTATCCAGCTACAACCATCATCAACATTGTACTTATAGTGGCTCTTGCCAATTTTTATTTTTCTTCATATCCTCCTAGTTTAGACCGTTGTGTTGTTGGTGTACAGGGCAATACGGAATATAGTTGAGGAACATTATGTAAATGCACTGAAACCGGTTATCATTTTTATTTGTTTATTAAGTAATGATTATGATGGTTTATAGTAATTTGGTGAAATTCGTACTTCTTGTACATACCGAAAATCAGACATGTACGTAGGAGCTAATTTTGATCCTTAAGCTAGATATTGACTTTCGACTACAATTACCAAAACTCCACTTAAGCCTAATATTGCTCTCGGGGTAAAATTCGTAAATAATCACCTTGTAACAAAGTAGACGGTAATTGTCGGTCAGAACGGCTCCTGATGACTTCTTCGATATCCGGAGCGAGGAACATCTTGGGAATATTTCCGGTAGAATTTACTTAGGGCACAGTGCGTTCAACATTGAACGGCTGTATTGTATTTATTGATACTCACTTACCAGTTTGACGTAACAAATCTCATTTCGTGGGGTTCAAAACATTATTGGGAATCTATAGAAATTAATAGTGTAAAATAATATTAATTTTAAACGTTTTCGACGTTTATGACTTCAGGGGGTGAAGCAAACCAGAGAAAGCTTGAATGGATCATGAGAAACATAATTACGGATAGATTGCCTATATACTCGTAGTAGATGAATGAATGAATGAATAAGACATACTGCGCGAATGCTCGATGAACGTGATGAGGCAAAAAAATGATAAAATTGATTTATAAGAACTATCAGCAACATAAAGCTTTAGCTAGGAAAAAGCAATCAGGGATATTGATATCATTATCAATAGCCATATTGGGGTAATAAAACTGTCTAAAATTATAATTGTTTAAATTATTCTCTTTAAATGTAACGAGAACTCGCGGTTTTTTATTTGTTTTATATATCATTATCTATATAAACAATCATCATCATCGTCCCTTCATCGCGGTTTTACTATGAAAATAGCATCCATGATGTACTTTGGTTGAAATGTCAGTATAAAATACAAGAATTCTAAGTATCCCTTACAATTAAATGAATAATTATCCGATGCAATTAATATTCAATTATATGCATATTTTGATATCGGTGTCATATATAATGTGAAAATTGTTACACAAATATATCGTGAAAAAATGCATGTTTTCGTAGGATTCCTTTTACTCCTCTGAAGTTTATAGATCGATTTTTTGGACAGTGTTGATTATTCCTGGAGAGGTGGTTCATTATCCTGATGACCATATTGGCCCACAATTTTTTTTGTATAAGATCACTGTAGACATGGGATTTTGAAACGGTCATCCCGATCTGAGTAACTGGAGAATTAGCGTCATTTACGCTTACGGTAACTTCACGCATGTAACAAAATTTGTAAAGCCAAAACATTCCATGTGTGAAGATATTTTCTACGAAATCGGAGGATCACATAAGACCTCTATAAAATCAGATGGTGTGCGGCTCGGCACGCCATCCGCGATAGCCACTGTCCTCCAGCTCCTCAAAGGGTTGTAACAAAGAAAAAATTGCGCATTTCCGTCGTTCCGATCTATTTCCTGTTTTTTGGCGGAGCAATATTCAATAGTATTCAGACTTCGCTTCCGAAAGATTTCGTTTTTAGTTCCGATATTTTCGGTACATCGAAAACCATTTTAGGTTAAAATCTATCTTTTTGCGAAGGGTCTTTCTTTTTTCCATGGCCAGTAATAGAATAATACAAAGGTTAGGATTACTATTCTTGAATGCATTTATAGAAAGTGTGAAGCGTTTATAGTTTGACGTGTCTTAAGTAATATTTTGCACTAACGGTCTTACTAGAAACTAAATCGATGAGTGCTTTCGTATGTACTTCGGAGGAAGCGTCAAGTCCCAGGTTCAGAATTTCATCGTTAGAAAGAAGTGAGCAGTTGTGAAGCATAATCTGAAACATCCAAGTATGCTAATCATACGTTTGTTGTCGAAGTTCACGCCTGACCTCCTAAAGAGGAACAAACAAACGGTTTAGATTAGTTAGTAGTTATTTGAGTCATCCAACTGGTTTCAGAAACTTGATTGAATAGAACCAGTGTTAGGTCTTAAATCGATAATATTCACCTGGAACACATATTAGGAGCGGTGATTTGATACATCCTCAATTTATTTATTCAATGTTGTTAATTGGGGTCGTTTGTTTGCCCTTATTTAGATCCGTTATGCTTCGATCGACGGTTCATAATTTTTGTTGATTAATGCCGTCAATTGGTTTATTTGTGTTGACATCATACGAGTACAAATCTTTTTACACCATATTATAAAACGATGTAAATCTAATTATTCAGAGGACTATTTTACCCTTTCGGTAATGTTGAGGATATAGATAAAAAGTCTTTTTTTACATAAAATACGTTTATGCTCGACATAAATGCCACCCTATGGTAAGTGCTGATGTAGTATAAGATGTTGAACGCATTAACGCCTATTCGGACTATCGGTCTTATTGAAGGATAAATAATCCTGAATGACAAGCACTAGTTTTTATATCGAAAAAGGGGCGCCAGACAAGATCTCAAGAGAATATTGCTGAATTTAGAAGGTTCGCGCCTGGCCGGAGTGGAAGAATGGAATAACATTTAATATTTCAGCTGTTTTGAATAAAATGCATAATAAATGATAGAGTAGACTTATTCAAAGAGGAGCGTAACCAATATTATTATAGAGATAATTAAATAGCTAATATCGACATATCGAAGTTTAATTACCGCATGCGACCTTATCTCGCTTATTAATGTTCTCCAACACAGCCGCCGAAACACGTCAAACATTTCACGGATGATTCTAGAAGAATGGTGATAGCTCGCTAGGCAGGTAAAACCCTCCACCTCCACCTAGCCCAGACCTCTAGCAGGAGGGACTGTTCGTCAGTCTTATTCGCTGTTCAGTAGGGCGCTTCACGAGCACGGTCGGTTGAGACGGATTTAAGGAAGTTTGACGTCAAGTCCAGCCCAAACTATGAAACTGTGAAAAATATGTATGATTTTCTAAATTAGACAGTTTTAATAGGTTTGAACAGGTTTGTGAAAACATTAAAATTGTTTCGCAGTGACTTTATTACATTGTTAAAAATACACTTCAACACGAATAAACAGTCGTTCTAGCACTCTATGATCGCATGTATTTCGCTTCGTAGAGTGAACTCTTCGCTTTCGTATTCGAGATCCGAAGGACCCGCGGGCGGCTCTGTCCGCTGTTCATACTGATTTCCGGAACTTTCTACGCCTTCTGCGTCAATTCGACGACCCTCGTAAAAAAATAGATGACGAAGATAATAGAGAAAACCGTGCGAATGATATTCGTCCTTTTGCACACTACGTAAGGGCAAAAGTCGCCTAAAGTGCTCAAGGTAGTTCTTATCAGCACCTGATTTTCATGGCCTTTGTTGTTTTCTGCCAAACCTTCGCGAACCTTCTTAACAGTAATATAATGCTAATTATTTTCCCAATATTTTAGAGATGGTATTTTTTATCGCTCATAATCCCGACTATATTGTGAACCACTGTACTAGACTCATTAGAATCAATAAAACCATGTACGCTATCAAATAAAAAGATAAATGTGAAAGTCCCGTTGTAACGCTCGCTCTCGAACGCATTCATATTTCAGTTTAATCGTCTCAGCGTCATGCACCGCTGCGCTCCATTCTAGAATGATGCGATCCCATGACAATGGGCCTGTTCACAATGTTCACTGGTTATTAGGGTTCTGTACTTTTGGTGTAAATATCTCGCATATCTGCCTGGTTCTTTGGGACATATATGGTAAAGTGAAATAACTCAATGATTGACTTATGACGTAAATAAATTATTGATATATACATATGTATAATGAAATTCAAACTGATCGCTTTCTGTACATGAACGATATATGAGAAAGGATATTATTAGTGGCCTTTATTAACGCAATAGAACCCAAAACAATAGTTGTTAGAATTTTCGTCAGTTTGTCTGTGTGTTTGTTCGAGCTAATTTCAGAAACGGCTAAACCGATTTTGTTCTGGTTTTCACTAATGTTTTGCAGTAAGCATCGCTTAATACTTTAAGTTATAGCAATCCGTCCATAAGCAAAAAAGATAAAAATTAATTTATAATAATGTAGATACTATTTCTTAGCGAAGGCCTGGTTTTTTTCCGAAGCGAAGCGAGGGCAGTTTGCTAGTAAAAAATAAATATAAAAAAATTTACCTTCCTTCCCTTAACTCCGAAACTACCGTATCCAATTTGCACAGGCAGTTTACAGAGAAACCTAAATTAAATGGTAATGAAAGTAAAGAAAATATTTTATAATTTTTAATACGAAATCCTATACATTTTTAACATTGCAACAGACACAGAGGTATCATATCGTCTGCCTTATTCATTGTGCTTTAAACATGAGATCGGAAATACATAAACGTAAATTATTCAATATTTTAACAATGCTGCGTGCTACTTATCGCTCGACAATGGTATCGTATGACAATAGTGTTTCGTGATTAAGCAAATGTTTTAAATGTACGTTCATTTCAATATCAGGGACGGGACACCGCTGAAATATGTATCTAGCATTCACTTTGTTCGTAATAATATCATACGATTAATATTCGTCGGAAATCCCTTATTTGGTTGTGAGGTCACCCGCGGTTCGAAGGTCCCGGAATTGAACACCTGGACGAGGTGACGGTTTGTTTTTCTGTGTACGCAGTGTGTTACCTTCAACCGCAAAACATTCAATCCAAATGCGGGGCCGTTTATGTCTGAGTGAGTAGATGTGAATTTCTGCATTAAGACAAGATTATAATATTTTTACTCACCATAATAAAGTATATAAATCGAATAACACTGTATCGGCCAGTTTAAAATCATTTATTTACATAACAGGCAGACCTAGGGACATTTTTTATAAAGATATGAGGCAAGATATTATTGTAAGTCGGAATTGAGATATTTCTCGCACTAATGCGTACCGTCACGAAGCAATTTTTCAAACATTTATTACGCCGCCTTCCTATCGCTATCAAGGGAGCCCTGAGTAACTAAAACACTACAATTAATACGAAGTTTCTCGGTCACCTTAGGAGGGATAAACATTTCAATTTTGTACTGGAAATCAGTACTTAGACTTTGTCGGTGGAGAACTAGCTTATTTTACTTGTAGGATCTACTTATTGTATTATTTATTTATCTTTTATTGCTACAGTCTTATAATTTATTCACATATTTATTAGATGCATACAAAGTAAACATTAACGCAATACAGTAATTTAGACGCAGACACAAACTGAAAGATATATAAATGTCACCTCAATTGTAGGTGAAAACAACGTTACAAACATGCAGCGAATTTAATTTATATATTTTGTAATATAAATAAATAATTGATCCCCCACTCATAATCCGGCACTAAAATTCCCTGTTACGAGTGGCATGGACATACATTAATAGGACATTGCACACATCCAAGAACAACGAGCAAACATTTATATCTGTCTATCACATAAGTGTCTGACCGGTCTCCGACCGGGAATAGAACCCGGAACCCCTCGCTCTGCAGGTAGGGTCAGTACCAACTAGTCTCGGGTTCGTCAAGTGATACAATGGACGGGATTATACTAATTTCAAGTCAAGATCACCACTTTAACTCTCATTCAGCAGTTACGTTGCACGTTCATAGTCTTAGTATCTAAACTTGAAAGATTCTGAGTTGCGGGTGTCATTAACTTTTTTTTATAGAATTAGTTAATGCTTGACAACAATCCCACCTAATGGTGATAAAGTCTAAGATATTGAACGCACTTACTTATAAAAGCCTATTCACTTTCCTCTTGAAGGCTCCCACTTTGTAAGCAGGCGGGAACACTGACGCGGACAAGACATACTTACGTGGTGTATCCACAATGTTTTCGCGAATATAAAAAAATATTTTATTGTTAAATCTTTTCAAAGGACTCCCGACTAGCATCTATACAAACATTCATGCGCCTTGCAGCTGCACGTCGGAGACTTCTGCAGCGCACTCGCAATTTATTTATCCAGCTATCCAGGGCAGGTCCTCATTTTAAGCACTGAGTTGGCTTAAGCGTTGCCATGATGAGGCAGTAGTCTTCGGTGTTTCGTGTTTAATTCGTCGTTGGTCATAGCGGTGAACACTTCTGGCTTACATTTGTATTCGGCTATGATTGTACATCGGCTTCGTAAAGACACTGACATCAGATAACTATCAATCGTGTCACGGATCAGTCCGCTCGGATTTTTTTTCTTCGCCGTTCAAAGTTATCGACTGCTGTTAAATGTCACTTGTATTATGCTAATGGCACATAGTTCACTTAACAAAAACCTTTATTCGTAAATGTTATCTGAAATCTACCGCCTACCAGTACCAATCATCCGGTTTTAGGTCATATTAAAAATCATTGAAATTTTTCCGTCTCAAATATTGTTTTCAATTACTCACACAGTATAACGTTTTAGATCCTAACAAAATGTGTAAGGAAATAAATTGAAACCTTCGAATTTCTACTCCTTATTTTCTCTGATTTCAATATAAATTATAATCGGTATTTGAAATGAAATTATTATTCGATATATTTATTAAAGTTGGTTTTTAAAAAAGCTTATTGAAAGTCAACGTACGTCCTCGATCCAACAAATCCCCGCTGTGAGGGGCCCCGGGTAAAAAAGCAGCATAAAGGTTTTTACAGAAAGCATTTACTATATCACTTGTGGTTATATATTTATGTCCAAGAAGTCTTATCTTTAAAGTAATTATCTAATTTGTAATCTTTCTTTTAAAGAATGCATTTAACATGAGTGTTTAGTTAACAGTATGGCATTTCCATCTATTGTAACGGAATTTTACTATAAATTTTTACACATCTACCCATGTAAAGCAACCAGTTTTGCTAAGTTTAAAATTTGGTACAATCAGTTGAACCTTCTTCCTAGTATTGATGTTGTGAACATCAAGTTAATTTCTTAAGAAAACTATCAGAGTGTTTTACGTTCATAATATTATTTGAAATGTATTGTGACACAATTGTTAATATATTTATTTATTTAAACAGTAAAAGTCAATAACGTGTCCTGCTCGAATCTGCAATATAAAAATTGACTCAATATCAGAAGCTGAGACCCACAACAACGGGACAGGTGAAAACGGAAACCACCAAAACGCGAGAATAAATATTTCATTAGTATGTTCTGGCCGAGAAAAAGCCTTCGATTAATTTGCAGACATTACCAACTACACCAAGAAAAAAAGTAAGTTTTTAAAGTATACTTGTTGACACTGTTGCACGCAGTATTAATTATAAACAATCCGTAAACAGAAGATGAAAATAAGTCAGCTATAAATGCCGTGGGCAGTGCAAAAGTTTGTACACGGCGGATGTTAAGACTTTCGCATAAATATCTGGATTAATGCGATGAGTAGTGTAAATATTAACATCCCGACGCCCTGACAGACAGAATATACTAAAA
>PDGT01000064.1:1063633-1074423 GCA_003671415.1 Megathymus violae | reverse complement strand
AACTAAGCGATTGTGAACCGACAGTTATGAGTAATATCTGAAAAACAACTAGGTACCTAGATGAAATACGCAAGTTTTGATTCAGCACACCTTTAAGTTTATGGACGTAAATAATAATTACTCGCTTCGGCAAAAACATTAACGAATCTCTAATCTCATCAAAGGAAAGCTGCATACCTTAGATTTCTCCATAATTTTATCAACTGTGAAGTCTCCAAACTCTCTGTTTAACGAACGACAGAACAACAATGGGTGCTCATGTCGGAAATCACTGGATTCCATACCACTCACATTAGTTTCGATGTTAAGCGTGTATCGTAGGGTTCTCTAGCTAAAACACACACTCCTTTTAGAAGCAATAGTAAATGTTTTCAACATGTGGGTGTCGGAGAAACTGTTAACAGCCAGTTCCCCGCTTCCTTTTTGGTCGGCAACGCGTAAATGATGCCTTTAAGCAATTTAGATATTCAGATTCTACCATTATTCCAAACTTACAATATGTTATTTGAGAATTTAAAACTAGCGCCAAACAAGCAGTTGTGTACAATTATGGAATTTATAAAATTATTGGATAATCATTGTTATTACATTTATTACTGTTTTATAATTACTGTTTTGTGGCAATTTAAAATTATTCATGTTTTTATATATAGCAATACTTTATTATCATTGAGCTCACTATTTTATAAATTAGTATGATCAAGTAATATTGTCAACGAGGGAAGCATTGGTCATTCCACAACACAGGGAATCCTAGTGTGGGACCAATGAGCAACTTAATGTACATTGTCTACTTGTAAATAATAAATAAATAAATAAAGTATAATTTTAACTGATTAAGTGACAATTAATTTGCAATTTAGGCTCATTGATTAATCTGTGTAAATAAATATCGTATTTATCTATATTATTTTATATTGACAACAAGCGATTACACGTAGAACTTTCGGCCGTGACTTGCTACAGTAGATAAGAGTTTTCGGATTTTCCAACGACCTAAGAACGGGAAATCTCGACAATGAACCGTTCGTGGGCGAAAATCAACTTAGAAAGCTTCAGAATCATTAATATATTATTACTCATCTGCTTGTTAATACTAATACATTCAAAGCTTTCTAAATTCCGTGGTCGTTGACAAAATTGCATAAATCATATAAACATTCAGTTAATTTTAGAAGACTTTACTACATCTAAAAGCTGAATTACGTCAAACTACGTAGTTAAACTAATTACCTCTGTTGCTCGCAAGGAGACAAGTATTTTTTTATGTAAATAGCCCACAAACAAGCAGGCGAACCACCTGACGGAAAATGGTTGCGTTCGCCCGTTATTATTATTAACAAGAGAGCCTTACTGATGCGATGTCAGCCAAGAAAGAATAGAGAAAAAAGAAGGAAAGCACACGACGAGTCGTTTTGCGGCTGACCCAAGCAGGGCGGTGGTAGCTTACCTGGAAGACTTCACGGCAGATAATGGTACCAGTAATAATATTAATGGCCTAATAATAATATTGTTAATATAATCCTTACACGAAACAAACCACCAAGCAAGTTTTCACATGAACGTTTCAGTGCTGCTTGCATCAAGGTTAATTTTATTTTCGGCATCAACTTTAAGAATATTTCACACCTAAAGACTTAATGGAGAGGATTTCCGTGAGTTACCGCGGGGTCCTGGGCTCGTTCGGATGGGAACGCTTAACATGTAATCCTCTTCTGCCGCGGCCCCAATTATGAAAAGCATTTTACCGTGTTGTTGTGAAAAATAACTTATTATTACGAAGCGCTTTGTCTTGTCATATATAATCAGTACCGCGAAGGCCTGGTATTACTTAACTGCGTCGGTATTCTTGTTCAATTATAACAAGGAGGCTTCAAGGTAAGAGTGAAGACTCTTATTAAATTAGCGCGCTGTACCCACCCAGACTGAATATCCGTTTACCATAAGTAAGATTGTTAGGGAAGCGCTGTATGAAAAAAGGGTTTTTTAAAGATATTACAATTCAGTTAATAATGTTGTATGAAATTATATATATCATATAAATCTTGATATCAAATGAAGAGATATTTTTAATTGAAAAAAATGCAATAAATATACATAGTAAATGGCACGCAGTCCATCAAATGTTATGTATAGAGGCCACATAAATGAGAAGTCGAGGACTGAATTATGTCAATTCATACATTTGACGTTTTTGAGAGCTATGCTCACTAATTAATTGTGCAAAGTGACAGCCTCCTGAACTGAAATAAAACACTTTTATAAGTGTCGCTAACCTCAATAAACTTCACTGATTTACAATACGTATACAGTTTTAGACTTAAACCGAAACAAACGGTTGTTTAAATTAAGTACTATATTTGTGTGTTAATCCTAATACCTGATTCAATTAACTATTTTATATATATTTTATTTCAGTCTAATCGGATACGAAAAATTAGACTATAAGACGTGAGTGGTCACCGTGGAGTAGACGTGGACTGCACCAGAGTAACGTTGCGCCGATCCTACACGATTTTTGAGGAGATCGAATCGCGCTTATACGATCAAGCGATTTTGAGATCGATTCTATAGCCCATCGATTTTCTGGCGGATCGATCAAATAACTTCAAAAATCGGATGGCACACATCCCGAACTATGATAACATCTGCGATCCTTGAAAATAATACAAGTTTCGTACCTACAATATTACAACAGAATAGTCACTAATACAACACCAACCTTAGAACAATACTCTTACGGTTACCGCTCCAGGAATACAGCAGATGGAATCGTAGATCAAACACGTATTCATAATGCACAGTATTGTTAAGGCTTCCGAGAAGTTATCCCCCTTGTTCGTGGCAAACGGGTTCCGCTTAATTGACACACAATATCATGGGTGTCATCGGTGTTTCCGGTAGTGTCTAAAACAGCAATTAATTAACTACAATAATTTAAATGTACTACAATTCAGTGTAATTCAGACATGGATATGTTAATTACACGGATATAATGAATATTGCAACGGCTGGAAATAGTTGAAAACATTCAAATGACAACGAATTGTATACACACTGGAATTAAAATAACGCACAGTCATTAGTTTAATCAAACTGCCATGTAATCCGGGAATAACATTGTTCGAATTGCTGATAAATTAGTTTCATAATAGGTACAGCCTAATAGTGTAATATATAATTATTTTTAGAATCGTAATTTTAACGTACTTTACTAATTATGTTGTACCTTACAGGCTATAGTCGTTCAATAATTTAAAATCAACTTTGACATGAAAACTCGATTAGTTCTCACTGAGTTACTCATCGTTACTATGCCGTGACGGCTGAAGGCAGAAGTATAACCTGTGCCAATAGGTACAATGTAGATATCCACTTGGAAAGAAATTGAGAAAATTTTACCTTTGAAGTCATTAAATAGGGAAAAGTAACTTTTAACGAACCTGTAATTTTAACAGTCAAACTCGTGAGGATAAGTATTAGGCCACTACTTTAAAAATAAAAAACGCTGGTTTTACAAACCTTAGTCAATATTGTTAGTGAAAATTTACGCATATGAAGTAACAAAAAACAAACCTTACAGAATATCTTTGTCGGTTTTCCATTCCATTATTAAGTCATTATGATATTCTTTCTTATTTACTATTAGGACATTAATTATCTGTAAGATTACATATGTCAAAAAACTAATCTGACCAGACACAACACAACACCAAAAAAAAAAACAATTAAGAAATTTAAAATTAAGAGCTTTAAAGTTATTACAAAAGTATGTACCTAAAATAAATTTAGGAAATTGAGACATCCCACAAACTTTTTTCGACAGAGTCATTACTAAGCAAACGTAATACTCGTACCTAAAATAAATTAAGGATATTCTCCAAATTCTGAAGGAAACCGCCCAGCAATTTCTGGCTTAATCTTGACAACAACTAGTTGGTGAAACGTGCGGCGACTAAATATTCAAGACAGGTATTTTCGTGTACTGTACATTTCATACAACGTGCAGAAACGGCGAATAACGATAGGAGAGAAAACATTTAAGAATAAATAGAAAAGCGTCTATATTACGATGGAAGGACAGAAAATGTTGATTTAAATTACTATGTTGTGGACTATCCCCAAGACCAACCTCCTGAGTATTACACAGTGGAGAAATCAGTGCCAGATCCAGATTCCCTTCTATATGCGTTGCATGTTTATCGAGGTGGTTGTAATAACTGTCGACCTCATATAACCTGAAACTGGAACAAACTCTCAATAAAAAAGAAATGTTGCAATAATCCGACCAAAGTATCATCTCGTAATTTATCTGCAGAAAAAACAAAACACCCATGTCTTCAATAATGAATACAAAAAATAATCGACTAAGTTTTAAGATAAATTACTTTTGAAGCACTTTTTTCTATAGATAATAAAACCAAGAATAATAAAACGACGAAAGACTCGATCATGGCAGGCTTTTAGACAACACAAACAACTGAGCTGACTCACTCCCACCTTACAACCACCCACGCGATCGGGGTTGTGAAGTTAATACAATGAGTTTATTCACAGGAATCAAAGTATTTCTTTTCTCAAAATCTACGACTTATTTTAAATACCGGTAATACCATACCACCACTTGCATACTCGTATTTTGAGTGAATACCACGGACCATAGTTATTCGTCCAAGAATCGGATTTTGTTTTTTAGGAGGTATGGAGATGGGAGGGATGATAAAACTAGATTTCTGCCTCACAATAGTCAGAAAACGTTCCAATTCAGTTCCGCACGTTCGTAACAGGAACACAGAAACTGGTTAAAGTGTACTGAAGTCCTGAATACAACAGTCTTCTATTATATGAATTCTTGAGCAGAGTTGCACTTAGACACAATCGTATAAACATATGACTTATTATAGCCTACTATATTCTTGCTAGAAAAGGTACACCAACCTAAATAAATCCTAATACAAACAATTACGTATGCATTTTGAAGACGGGAACATGCAAAGTTTTCTCCGATTTGCATAAAGATAGCACTAGTACGAAATTATACAATTTCTATTTTATACGCGGACGTGCAAATTATTGGGTGTGGACTGCAGCCAATAGTAAATTAAAATTTGTTTCCGATTGTCAGGTAAACAACACTAAATAAATTGGAACCTAATAGATTCCGAAAATACTGGCGTAGCTGCAATTTTAGTACCAACAGTTAATAATTTGTTTGAAATTCCCGTGTAGCATAATCATTTATTTATACTGCAGTGTCTTGCAAAATAAATGTCTAACCAGAATTCTTGAAATATAATGTCTAGTGTCTCAGAAGCATCACATGGACTGAGTAAACTGTAATTAATTCCAACTTGTTACACGTGGTCATATTATCATGAAAACATAACCATCTACCTAAATAATCAGGAAATTTCTTCTTTCTTTCTCTCTTCTCATTTCCCGGCCGACAACGCATTAGTCTTACTGATGTACATGGGTGACGGTGACTGCTTACCATCAGGTTGCTCATCTGCTCGTTGTTCGGCTATTTACATTTAAAAAAATTACGATCGATGATCAAGATGCAGCGATAAACTTGTGTGTTGGAAATCTTTGCGACTGTAAATCCACTAACAAACCACGTGTTTTCTATTTTTTTTCTATTTCGTTAAACCTTTTATTATTGCGTATTGTGATGGCTACATTTTAGATTGTAAAGGTCCTTATAAAGCAACAACAAATGATGCCACAATAACAAGGCATGATTTGAATAAGGAAGATTGCGTACTTTCCTCCGTCAAGATGATTTATTTATTTCAGATTGAGGGTATTCGTGATGCAATAATATGTCGTCTGCAGGAACTTGGCTTCAAAGCATACATGCCTGAGTCATTAATTGAGGGAGAGTATCAATTCACTGCTCTTCAGGCCAACAAATGTAGGTTTCTAACTATGTGCCGCTGCGTGGATGAAATCAATCGAGATTTCAGATTGTTTAGAAATGTTTTCAATAATAGGGCTCTCCAACATTTAAAAGATGATTTTCGGATTGCGTGTTCCCTTATTAATAAGTTTCACCTCTCATAGAAGATCCTCCTGAAGCAAGAGAGTATGTAGTCATTGCTAAGAGCCGGCTCCATATCCCAAACCGTTTGGCAGAATTTATCGATAGAAAGAATATGAATAGGAGGCGTGCAGTGTTTTCTGCAATTGATGGTGACCATCCACGTTTAACTACCTTTCCAAGGTTGAGCTTGGATGATCTAAAACGTTTTGCATTAGAGACTTATCAAATAAAACAAGCTCGATCATATTATGGGGAACGTATTCGAACTTCTGGAATATATTCCATCGAAATAAATTCAGAAATAGATTAGGGTATTCCCCTTTTACTGAGTTTAAATAATTGTTTGAACAAAGGACGAATAAAGTCAAGACATATCAGTGACCGAACATATTATGTGTATATTTTAGTTAGCAGAGACATTGAAATAGCAAACTCTTTCAGGTCTTTGGTTGGCTACTGCTGCAATTGCGTAGTAGGCATAATATCGGTAGGATGTTGCGTACACTTAATGACTGTAGTTTGGTACCTTAGCTGGGGTAGATTTCATAACATAAGTGCTCCAGCTGCATATTAAGATTAGAATATTTTCGAAGAAGATATTTAATAAAAATAATAATATTTAAAGGATTGGAATAGCTTGTCCGCGTTACTCCGGAGTCTGCCGGAGTATGGCGACGTACGGTGCCCTGGTTTGGGCGGATCGCTTCACTGCGAAAAATAAGGCTGCAGGCGCTGCGCAGCGAATAATCCCGGTGAGGGTGATTCGGGGGTACCGTACGGTATCGTGGGCTGCAGCTACTGCTCTGGCCGGCGACCCCCCGTGGGAGCTCGTGGCGGAGGTTCTTGTCGAGACCTACTCATACGTCTCGGGTAGGAGGGCTCTTGGTGTGAACCCAACGTTTGACGGGATCCTACGGGTGCGTCGGATAGGACAGGAAGCGCTAATGCGGAGGTGGGGGGAGGACCTGGCGGTGCAGCCGTATGGCACACGCGTTACGGCTGCGTTGCTCCCGGTCCTTGAGCGGTGGATGCGCCGAAAACGCAAGACCCTCACCTTCCGTCTGACGCAGGTTCTCACCGGGCGCGGTTGCTTTGGTGACTACCTGTGTCAGCCGGCCCAAAGGGAGCCGACGACTAAATGCCACGATTGTGGCACGGCGGTGGACTCTGCCCAGCACACCCTCGAGGTGTGACCGAGATGGGCGCGCTGCGTCGGGGTCTGACGTCAGTCCTCGGAGGGGACTTGCCGCTTCCGAGCATCATCACCGCGATGCTCGGCGACAACGAGTCCTGGAAGGTGATGGTCTCCTTCTACGAGACAGTGATGTCCCAGATGGAGGCCGACGAGCGGGTGAGAGAGGAGGCCGCCGACGTGGCCTCCAACCGCGGGCGACGAATGGATGGGAACCCGGCCCTGCTAGACACGGCGTCGTTGGGACTATTTAGAGGTGAGCCGGACAGTCCTCATGGAGGAGAAGTCTGGCCTTTTCGCCGAGGCCAGCCTGTCGCTAGAAGGATCCTGTTGCCTGCAGATCCGGGACCCTCCAATTAAAGCGGCTGAAGGCTCCCGCAGGGGTTTAGTACGGTATTGCACTCCCAAAGTGCTGAGTCCGACATAGGTCTAGGACTGCCACCCGGGCGTCCTGGATATCATCCGTAAATGGATTCCCCTTCGACAAAAAATAAAAAAAAAACTGTTCCGCGTCATGTGAGAAATCTAAGAGGAGAGTGAATAGGCGTTTTTAAGTTAGTAGTACGTTGAACATCTTAGACATGAAGTCTAACCACCACTCACCAAGTCATCACTTATCATCATTTGAGATTGTTGCCAAGTATCAATTCGGTTTATATAAAATAAATTAAAAATAAACTTGTTACAATTCAATTACCTATTAATACCTAAATACCTAAACAGCTGAGTTGACATATTTTTTTCAGCAGTAAAATAGGCATAATGTACTATTAACAAGAGTGATAGAGACAGTGATTAATGAATACCTATCTAAAGAGTATGGAAGCTAATTATTAGTAAGTACATATTGGTTGTTCCTGTAGCTCAGGACCAGAATATAAGTTACAGTATTCCTTGCCTGTCGCAAGAGTAAAAGATATTAAGAGGGAACTTCTGAGTTTGCAAGCAGTGAGAGTGGGAGCTCGAACAGTCCGGGCAGTGACCCTAGGCACGACGATGTTATGTGTGGCCGCATACCGTCGTAAAGACCGGATGGTGCGGGATGGGACATTATGTACCATCCATAGGACATCCCAGTCTTCCTCATAGCGCTGAAGAAAGTCACCGGGAGGGGGGTGGTTGAGTTTAGTGCGGTAAAAATACCACATAACCCGGCGTCGCTTCTAACAATACCGAGTACCTTTTGAAGGTTTATCCAACGAAAACAAAAAAAAAACATTTGAGTAAAACAAATAGGAATAATATCAATTTCTAAAACAGTTACTGTGTTAAAGAACCAAGCAATAGTTATTTCATATCTATAGACAAAACCAATTGGTATTTACATGACTACATTTTTCATCTCAATGTAATCATAACAAAATGAAACATAACGTCAAAATGACTATCAACTTAAAATTGAAATTACTCCGATCCCCCACATAATATTGTAATGAAATTTTTTTAACATGATTCGGAGCTAATTTGCTGTTGTTTACAATCGAATCCAAAATTACGCATGATTATTTAAAATTGGTCCAACTTCCATGGTAAAATAGTCACTCTCCTTTCTTTCCAAGAAATTTCTATGCATCGTTAAAGTCGCGTATTGCTTTATGTTCCTTTTATGAATTTTCTCTTTCTCTGCATGTGTGCAAACAATAAAGAACGATTTTCTACATCAATCGACATTTCTATCGGCGATCTCTTTATTAGATTATCGATTTTATCGGAATTAAGCAAGTCAAACTATCCTGGGTATAAAGAGCGCATGACTCAAACGAGGTATGTAGCACGTATTGAATTTCTGCAATGTGACACCGAGGTCGAGCATAATGATCGCGCCGACTGGCCCACTTGGCGATATCGTAAAACAGAGCATAACAACATAATTTATCGATTTATTTACCTTATTTTCTTGTTTTAGAGGCACTTAAACTGCAAGGATAATAAGACAGCTCTGTAGCTTAATTAGATCTAAGTCTACCGAACGAAAAGACCTGCGTTTGACCACGGCAGGGGCACACATTTGTGTGACGAATTAATGTCTCAGAAACACAGGTGAATCTTGCAGGGATATAAGTTTGTGAGCGTTTATTTTTAAATATCATTATCAACCTTCGTCTATAAATTTTGTTGTACCAAAACACATTTGATGCTTTTGTTAAGTTCAAAAAAGAAAAAATTAATGTAACCAACGGTGAGACTAATTTATCAAACAGATAATGTCACCTAGAACTCCAGAGATTGTTTCGAAAATAAAAATATTTTTGAGGTGTCAACCTCTCCAACCACCCTTTTAACTCTTAGCCAACCTCCCCTGCTCGAGATCGATCCTGGTGAACAATGGATGAAGCTCCTGGTTATACCGTAAAATTGAACCCATAATATTCTCGTACAAGGTGAAATAATTCTTTACCTACTTACCTATTAGCACATCGGCTGCAGTGACCCAGAGCCAGTTACAAGTGGGTTTCTCACTTCCTTGTCAGCAGACAACGCGTAAGTGATGCTTTTAATATTACGTACGTCCATTGCCATCGGTGACCACTTACCATCAGGTGGCGTCTGCTCGTTTATGATGATTTTGAAAAGATGATCAAACTCATAGTCGCTGATCTAAGCCGTAAAACTTTTATTTTTAGCTCTCAGTTTCTTGTTGTCTTCAGTTTTAGTTTTCGCATGCTTTTAGGTCAACATTTCACAAACAACTTACCTTACTTCATTCCACAGAGGAGTGCTTGCCTCGTTTTACTTTTAAATTATTCGCGGATGATAGCTCAGAGGACTGTACAACGCTACTCCCTGTCACCTTTATTATTTCTTTCTTTCGCTCAATTTATTTTAATTGACCTGCAAAAAAGCTGCAAATGTAATAGGTCCTGAATCTATTATGGAAATTTCCTCGGATACAATTTTTATTATAAAGTATTAATTCATCGATGCGCTAACAACCCTTGTGTCACTCGTAAGTGAACGACCAAGTTAAGCAATTATGCCGACGCATCGGGATTTATATGGGTCCTCCCTAGGGACAAATTACTTAAGTGGTCACGTGCATAGGGCACGATAAGATGTCGCAGCCTGATATTATCGTAGTTGTTGTTATTAGTCGTCAAGCCATGTCGAAGGCATTCGGGTGAAATGAGAACCAACACTTGGTTAAAGTTAACCCTTTAAGCAAACCGCACGGGAAATGCGTGGCGGAGTCCATTCAAGTTCTTCTCAAATACAAGGAAAAATATAAACCACTAGGTTGAAGTCAATTATTCATCTCCCTATCGAATAACTTCACAGGAAGCTTTGGCTTTTAAATTTTGTAGTAATCAATGCATGAAAAGCTTTTTGTTTCTATTAATAGCACGGAAACCCGTCAAATACGCGCCGAAATGATGGTGCGTATTGGCTCAAAACAAAATTGATTGATTATCCGCGAAAACAGCTGCGGAGTTGAGCCGTATTTTTTAACGAAAGACCTCGTATTTTGGACAGGGCATGTCGAAATTCATCCCCCGATTTTTATCTTTGTTCATCTTAGTATAAAACTATGTACGATGTATTTTCATAAAAATA
>PDGT01000064.1:1044395-1063429 GCA_003671415.1 Megathymus violae | reverse complement strand
CGGTCTTGCATTTGATTAGTGACGTGTGATTGCAATACATTGTAAAAAGCATGATGCGAGGAATAAATTTAAAAAATATTATACAAACAATTGTAAAGTCTACAAACTCCACTTTATGGAGTGGCCCTTTGGGAATACTGGGTTTAAAATATCATCATATTTTTAAACATTTATTTCTGCGAGCAACGTGTAAAATTCAATGTGAACAAATTTTTTATTTGTTATTACGTAACGCGTTGTTACAGAAAATTACAATTCACTATATGGTAAGACTTGTCTGAAAATTATGAGATGGTACTGGATCTACATAAATAATGATAACAGAGATTGAAATCAGTTCCTGACGACTAGAAATCTACAACAAATACGGTACTGAACTCGTCGTTACAAAGGGAACTTTCCTCCAATAATGTCAAATGTTTTTTAAATCGCGCGCATATTTCAAATGCGTGATCATATTCCGTCATAGTGACGCATGAAACATACATTGAAACTTATGTATGATGAAGTCAAAGTATACAACTAAGCTAGTATAAGCTTACGCAAATAAATTAGCCTTTACGAGCTCTCACTTCGCTGGATATAAGGTTATGGAATTGTAACATACAAGTTATTTAATTAATAAATATTCTGCGATCGAATTATTCATAACCTTCAATCCATTCTTGAGTCACATTTTCTCCAAACTAAAACATAGATAAAACCAGCAAGACAGCGTCGGCAGGGAGCCGTCAACTGCACGTCACCTCATTTCATGGCTCGTGTCGCAAATCTCCAGATCTTGTTATCATGTTGGCAGACGCCCACGGTATTATATCAATGTTTCTTGGATATAATTTTTCGAAAGAACGATCTGATAATCGGTATCATGGTATGTGGTCATCGCCACTGTGATAATAGGGGTGCCACAGACTCATTACCGAAGCAGGAAGTTGAGAATCAGCTAGTTGCTGCTGACTGGTGATTACCCTCAGGATTAAGTTGGATGTTACAGGGCAGTATGGCCTTCAAAGTAAGGTACCCGAGGCTTGTGGACTGTTAACAAAGTGCCCCACGAAAGGAAAGCTAACTTGAACTTAATAATTAACAGAGCCACTTACACCACACAATTTGGAAACGTATTGCGATTACGCATTATTTACAGAATTTAGTTTCATTTATAAAATAATCATGATCACACCAGTATTCCGTTCATAAGAGTATCTTATTGAATTTGCACGCGACATTTCGCAAATCCTGGGATCTTGGTTACATATTGCTTCTTCCGATGTTACAGTCTTATTTATGAAGAAAGGGTACAGTATACTAAAGTTTCTTTACATCACCGCGAAGACTTTTTACATCCGGTTTACGGAACTTCGGAAGCTTTCCTAATATTTTTCTTTTTTCCATCGCATTTTTATGTGTTTAGGAGATAAAGAATTTTGAGGAGAGATGAACTCGTCCAAATGGGATATGTATTGAACTTTATCTAACGTTTTATTAAATAGACAAATTTAACTGCGAAGGAACTGTTTAAAATTTATAGTTGAATATTTATTCATAATGCTGAATCACCGCATATCATGCTTATGTAGCTTCAACATTAAAATATGGAATTATTTTCTGGGGTAATGCAACTAACAAGGAATGTGTTTTTAAAGCTCAAAAGAAATGCCACGTATGCCGTTTGCAATATTGGGAGAAGTGATCATTGTGACCCACATTTAAAAAAAACTAAAAATTTTAACCTTTACATATATGAAATTTCAATATTTGTAAAATCCAATAGTAACTTATATTAATCACATAATAGTTAACGACTTTGTGATAAAATATGTGCCCCCACTTCTAACACTGCACTATTAAGTAAAAATATGACTGGGACGGCACATGAAGTATATGTATAATAAATTGCCTACCTCCGTCCGCAGTGACGATATATCTTTATATCAATTTAAAAATAAACTCCATGACCTTTTAGTAAATAAAGCGTATTATCATATGCATGATTATATGAATGATAAATTTGACTGACGTAAACTTAAATATTTATATAAATTTAATAATAAAGGACCATTGTAATCATGACATTTAATAGTAATGTAATAATGTATTAGATATATTAAAAAAAAATTAACAAATTGTATTGCACGCCAATCGGCAGGATTTTATTGGCTACCAAAAATAAGATCTTTTGTAAATATTTAAAATCCAGCAATAAATGAATTGAATTAAAAAAAAAATGAATATATCGGCGATGGCAGTAGTCTTAGCAGCATTGTCGAACATAGCGTGGGCGTATAATCGTTTAACACTTTTAATTAATTGTTAACAAACACTTCACACCGGGCAAACGAAACAAGTAACAGTTCCCAGTGCGGTGGAACTGATCTCTTCGACCGCAGAATGTAAACTGTGTCTCCATCCGGCGTCACTCCACTAGCTAGGCTCTGTTGTAGCACGATGTTAGCCGAGTATCGACGTCATTGCGGCAGTACTGCCATCACTCGGATGTCGTACTGTGTTTCGTTTCACGTCAATACTAATGACCATTTCCGACAAATATATAAGGCGTGAAAAGGTTTCCAATAAAATTGTGAATCGATAATTTTTGTTTACAGTCAAACACGAGCTTGGAAAGTTTTTAAAACGACCTACGACTGAACGACTGTTATCTGATGCCGGTCACTCACATGCGCGCGAATACGTGAACTTACAAGTGTAGGACGACCTTCGCAAATGATTATGCGAAGTTTTTGATGCATTCGTGGTTTTCCAAGCTGTGTCGGTTTTTTGTCGCACATCAAAGCGCGCGAAATTCGAAAATTCGCGTAGTCTCCCACACATTCGTGTGACCAGTTGCGCACACGTTTGCATAGGTGATAGATGTCTTCATTTTTCGTAGTTTGCAGCGTCTACTATAATTACTATAAACTTAACTACTAATACGTACTTTAGTAGTAGTTCCAGCTACTCTCTATATTGGAAATGGATGGAGTGTAGGAGGATGCGCAAATAGATTTGCATACTCATATGCGAACCCATTTGCTTATCAGCCCTTCACATACGTGCGAACATTCGTACAAATTTCAAACCTTTGCGCGCATGTTAGTGACCGGGGTAACGATAGAGCTCGAGAACGACTACCTAACGTTTCTTCTAAAGCACAGTAGTGTCAGTACGTGAAATACTGTCGTACACTCGTGCAACTTCCGACTGCACCCGCGGTAGTAATTGCTGTTACACAAGCCAAAGAGCAATGAACCTTAAGAAACAACAAAAGATGTTTCAAAATGCAATTAATCCAAGTGTGTTCACATTTCCCATAAATAGGTAAATACTCATAAAACAGATTTAAATTACTCGTTTAATTTAAGATTGTGTTTGGTTATAAAAAAAAGATGAAACATAACATTTTCAACATATAAGATCATTCTGCCCCTAGCGTGTTATTAGAGACTTATGATAAGTTATTACTCAGGTGTCACTTGAATCAATGAATGATATTTGACATATTAATATTTGAGACCAACAACTACGTGTGACCACTTGACTAATAAGACAGATGACATTACTGACAAAGTTTCTAAACGTGGAATAGCTAAACAAGCAAGAAGTCATGTTTAAACCATAGAGTTAATATACTAGTAATAGAGGAACACAGTGTGCGAGTGAGATTTCGACCTTTACGGAAAATCCTCCTTGCGAGTAAGAGATACCAAGAAAATTTACCGTAGGACAGTTTTCAAACTATTTACTCTCCATTACTCTCCTGTCAAAAAATTGCTATTTGTTATTTTATTAGTTTCACTTCAATCTTTCTATATTTTATCAGACTAAAAATAGTAAACATAATGGTGTTGTGTTCAGTATTAAATTGTAGGGTTACTTATAACAATAACCCAAACAAAGAGGCAACACACAGGTAAGTACTGATAGAGCAATACTACTTTCACGATGCTTATTTCCATAGAAGTTGATATTAAAGTTATATAAATTAAGATTAATAATATGCAGTACATACCCCATTTTATGAATAATAACTTATTTTTCATAGTTATGTGTAAGATAAAAATCTATTGTGTACGTGAAGATGATACCGTTTCGTGTAGGACTTGCACAAAATCTATCGATAAGTGAATAATTTTTAAATAGGTATAAATAAATATTATTTGTTTTACCTACATTTGTTCATATTTTACCTTTTTAGTTTCGGTTACAGCTTGTAAAACATTGGAGAGAAAGTAGATAGACTGATATAAAGGTGCATTTTTGGCTTTAGAATAGTATTAGCTTCTTAAATTGATAAAATTTGGCGAATTTTATATTTGTTATTATTATGATATGACAATAAATGGCGAACGTGATTTCATATTTATTGACAAATTTTTCTTCTTCAAAGTTTCCTGTAAATGCCGTTCAAAAAGAAAAATGGATTCGAATGTTAAACCAGATAGATAGGGTTCCTCACATAGTTTATAGTAGACATTTTAAGGGCAAGTATTTTGTTCTACGAAATCACTAACATGTTAATGAAGAAACTATACCTCCAAAATTTGTTGGTTATTTCCTTTCTGAGGGCAATAAGTTATATCGATTTACATCAAAGAGTTAATTAAAACCAATAAGCATTACTATTATTGTTTTCTTTAGTACCGTTTAATCACGTTTTATTTTATCCTCTCAAATAAGGTTAAGTTTAGAAGAAGCGAAGTAAACAGAAGGTACTAGGATTAGCATGGTGTTATTAATTTAACATGTAATAATTAATTAAGAGAACGAATTGAATATAGCAAAGAAACCTGTGATGGAATAGTCCACATTCATGTCGATAATACATAGACGTGCATTTGGCATCACTAAAAGTCACGCACATCAGTGTATTATTCACACACATGCACATTTATGTTTTAGTGACGCGATTTTGAGATGAGTGTTCCTCTATTACGTAACTCTACGGTTTAAACTCAACGAAAATGAAATCCTGTACTGTTCTAGAATTCCACAGCTACTTTTGCGACTTTTTAGGCGGTGTAAGATGACCTGGCCCGTTTTTAAACACCTCTAGATGGCAATGCAATTAAAATTCCACACTTCCAAGAAGAACTTTGTTCATCAATTAGCATACAACACAATCCTTATCGAGCGTCGGGTACGAATAAACAACTTATGAGGACATCACAGTATAAATAAAAGTAACTGATAACAACATGAGGCCACTCTGTTATTGGAACAGGTCTCCTTGTTCTTTATCGAAGTGTCCAGAAACCAAAATTGTTCCAACTGTACTGTTGTACGTGACAAAATAATATAAAATATATAAAAAAGAAAATCTTTTTTGTTTTTCTCACTAATATTGCTCTACTCTGACTGTCAACTCGAAGTACCCTCCAACCATTCAACATGCCCGCTCTGTGACCTCTGAGCGGATCACCCAAAATATGCAGAACCCGCCGTCACATCGCCGCAATAAACACATTGTTTTCGGAATGTGATTTTTTAGTTCCGTGAATCAGAAAAATATAAATTTATTAGAACAGCAGCGGTGAAGGAGTTAAAGTTTTAATGACAAGGACTCTTCGAAATAATAGTGTCGAGACCGGTTCCGGGCAGGTTTAAACTTTTGTAATTATCATCTGTTGTCTGAAATATACGCCGAGGAGTTTCTTTCGCCGTTTGTAGTATTTACAATACTTACATGTTTTTATATCTAGTATTTTGGCACTCGCATAGTTTGTAACTCTTATAGTACTCCTTTGGTTAACTTCTTTTATAATTTCCTGTATCTTTTATCCATTTATTCTGTAATTTCTTTATATATTTTATAAGTTAAATGTTTTGTTATTGTTGTCAAATATTTGACAAACGTCCTAAATTATTGTCATCATTACTTTTATTTTTAATCTGTATAATTTTTATCCTTTTTGTTAACGTTCTTTATTAGGCTGAATATAAATTTTAAATTCATAAATAGAATATAATAAGAGAATTATTCCAGAAGATTCGACTTAGAAAAGGGGAGCTGTGACGACATGAACACTCTCTATCGGACTCTCTAACAGTCTCTCTCAGTCTCTCGCGTGTTGGTCACAACACTGGTAGTTTGAAGCAGTTACTCGCGTGTGGGTCGCAAGTCTTGGATCTCTACACTACCAGTCTCTATCAGTCTCTCTCGCGTGTGAGTCGCAACTCTTGGATCTCGACGCTGACAGTCTCTCACGTGTGGGTCACAACAGTGATAACTTGAAGGAGTCTCATGCTGATCTACATACTTCGTGCGCCCTAACGCACGCCTGGTTAAGGCGGTCTCCGTGTGCGGAACACCAGACAATCTACGCGTCTCGTGCGCCCTTACCGCACGCTCCAGTCGCCGAGGTCTCCGTGCGCTGAACGCCGGGGACTCCGGTCGTCTCGTGCGCCCTAAACGCACGCTCCAATCGCCGAGGTCTCCGTGCTCTGAACGCCAGAGAAGCGACGGGCCTACCTTCTTACTTACAAGTGACCTTCTTTTTAGTTTCTTAATCTTGTAACTACAGTATTTTAGTCATTGTAACCGCCAGGAATTGTTAAATACGCTAAATCTTCTTAAAATATCTACATCTTTAATTGTAACGTTACACGTTTCTGCTCTTAAATCACCTTTTCGAAACGGTAGTAGAAGCAAAAAATGACGTGCATAAGTGTATTTACAGAATACCTATATAATTAAATTATTTTGGATATGAATTTGAAAGTTTATTTACCACCCTCTCAATAGAATGTTCCACCGCATTGTTCCTCCTGTTACTAGTCCTTTTGTTTCCTATTCCTATCCTTTTTCCGAGTCGAACAGTATTATAGATTATGACCCATACCTAATATAACTTACTGATATGTCAAGTATCAACCAAATCAGTTTAGTGAATTTAAAGCGACATGAGCAGACAGATAAACGATAGAAAATAAAAAAAAATGTTTTCACATTTATATGACGACAAAAATTTTATCTACGTTATAATTAAAAATATATATTTAATGTACATAGTAGGCCCCATTACAATTTTATTATTACACGTAGATATAGAGATACAGAGAACAAAATCTCAAACAATACAATATTATTATTTCGTTGTAACGTTAAACGATAAATTTGGCGCTAATGTAACACAATACCACACTACGTTAATAACAACGCTGCCTCAGTTTGGCGTTGGTTTCAAGTGTCAGCTTATTTCGTTGCCTGAAAGGGCCACTTCATTAGTTCCGTACACACAAGCGGACTCGGTTGCGGCATTGCCTAAAGAGCTACTTCATTACATTCATCAACGTTTACAGGCAGTTCCGATATCGGAAAGAGATTTCGGTCGAAGCTCGCTCCCGTGAGCACCTCCAGTTCTTGGAAACGATGCTTTGTACGATATCGATGTGGATTATTGAATCTTACTTAATCTTATTGTATGGCTGTCAGTGCAAAACATAGCCGAAAGAGAATCTGACAGAGACAGAGCTATATGCTAGAGCGAGAGAATCCGATAGGATTCCTACATATATTGTCTCAGCGAGGTAAGGTTTGATATATGCGTCGCTTAAAAGAGTTCTTGGTATTTCACTTAATCTAGTTAACAATTTTTTTAAGTGTCTAATTTACTCAGCGATATTTACCTATACCGAATAGTTTTTTTACTGTATACGTCAATATGCCTCAAATTGAAATTATGGTTAATTAGCAAATTCGGTGCCAATCGCGTGCGACAGATTGCCCCACGGTGATTTGGTTTTTACAGCGGATCCCCAAAAAGTATTTCTCATGGGGACCTCTCAGGAATCGTCCCATTTACTCTGATAAGTTTCTCAGTGCTCGACTACGATATAATATAAGGAACTTGTGTGCAAACTTTCGTCCCATCAACCTGCTTTTCGGCCGTGTGTTGAGTGTCAATCAAATGTTATTTTGTTAAGTAAATAATTAGTTAATTATGTAAACAGACACCGGTTGGTGGGGCGTGTCGGTTAATAACATTATCTTTTCACTGTAAACTTACTCTATCGTTCGGATAGAGAGACATTTTGTTTTACTAAATCAGTGCAGTCGAACAGTCATTGTACTGCGGAGTATTTTACCCCAATGGTAGCAGCACTGGACAAACGCAGCGTTTTAATGAGGTCGTTTGCATCAACGCACGACGTTCTCGTGTCGCTGGGGCATCGTTACTGCGAGGTTACATCGAGGACCGGCAACCACAGCCGAATTCTTTTTTATAAAAGCTCAAAGATCATCGAGCCGGGGAACGTAATGCTGATAAATTCATAAAAGGTAATCTAGACCTGATATTTTCGGGTAAGTCTCGCCTGGAACGTTTGCAACAAAGCCCAGAAACTCACTTCACTGCAGGAAACATTTTTACCATTATTATCTGCAGCAGAAAAAAATTAAACTAATTTTTATCGCGCCTTCGACATTTTCATAGCTACTCCATGTTTGTGTAAATTAGAAACACTTTAATAACGCAAGCTGTAATAATTAAACAGAATATATGCACAAAATATTCTTGTGTCACGTCAGTACTACTGCGCTTGGTCCGCCATGTTGGACGCAGCTGCCTACATCCCGCTTCATAACACGAATTGGGACAAAGCGCACTTCACCGTCATGTCGTTAGAACGGTGATGCGCCCGTCTCGCAACTGAACACACTCGGGGCTGCAATGTGAAGATTCACTTTATCAGAGAGAGTACTAATTTAGAAAGTTGGGTGTTTTGTCATGAGTGATTCTGATTCTTAATTCTACAGTAACGGAAAAAAAAATATTGGGTGACAAATCGCGTTGGTGTGTTCTACTGGCATCCTCAACAATAAGCGTATTTCCATGTTCGGCATTCGTTTGTTATCGGTTCAAATCAAATGAGCAAAGTTGCCGTTTCACGGTGACCTTGTGGTAGCTGGAAACGAGGTTCTTGTGGTAACTGGGAAAGTTTTACCGTAACGAATACTGTGACCAACTTCCCCTTAGTTACATGCCAAATTGAAGACCAACCGAACTTTTAGTATCAATGTTGTCTATGCACGTGTTACGATGTTAGTAAAGTATAATATCGTTAAAATAACGCAAACCATTTTATTTAGATTGATATGCACCCCCTAGTAGGACCCCTGTAAATTGAAAAGGAACTGTAAATAAAAAAAATAAAAAAGGGGAATGGATAACAGGGACCGGCGTCCTGTTGTTAAATTAACGCCACTTTCATAATTCTATAAACCATCATTAGTGACACTGTTAAATGTAAAGTTACTTTCACACAGTACAATGTTTTTTCGAGACGATAAATCATGAGTATGCCAAAATCCGACACGCGGAGTTGAAATCCAATTATTAACAGTTTCCTCAAATTTAAATTAACCCAGTTAATATTTATGTACACTTCTGAAAATTCCTGATATAGCAAACGCCGATCCAATATTTACCGATTCTATCATAGTAATAAAATTAGCAATACATTGCTCGCAATCAGAGAGAAAGCAGCAAACACGGAGTACAATATTATTCGATCGTATTAACAATCGAACGCGAACGAGGTTTGTAATTACGCGCGGTAATTTCACGCGTTTCACGGGTTGTTCGATGCCATATAAAAAGTTAACCGAAAATAGATTCGAATGGTTTCTATTTCTCACCGACGGCAATAATTATCTCGAACGATGCGATGCTACCGTAAACGTAGTCGATAACGATATTGCATGTACGTCTGTACTCGTATGTGTATTCTCTCGAGCGTATGTTACACTTTGAAACTAATCCACCCTGAATTAGCTTTGATTGATTATTTGTTTGATTAACAAAATTAAATACATATCATTTTATTCTGACTTACATCTATAATGACAAGAACGTCTGGAAATAATAGTTATTAAATTAGTGTTAATTTACTCTGCAACAATCCGCAAACACAATGTATGATGGTATATACTTCTATACATGCATGAAACCTCTCTCCCTCCCACAAAGGAAGACATGCAATTATAATAAAAGTATATACCAAGCTTGCGGAATGTTGCAAGTAAATTAAAACTAATTTAATAACGCTGAATTTCCACAAAGCAACGCCTGATACGATCAACTATAGGAAATAATAGAGTTGAAATCGGTAAATTACTAAATTTACTGAAATTTTTAATTAAAAAAAATCAAAGTTTGATCCAGTTATATATTCGTCGGACAATTAATATAAGCAATTATAAAGAAGTATGATTGTTTTCATTGATTTTTAATGTGCTATAAATTGAAACATTATGATATAAAACATTGTTTATGCAACGAGTGACTTCTATTTGTCTACGTAGAGACAAACAAGAGTTTCCCGTAGATGTCAAATTTATCTTGTAAGGATGCTGATAACTTCATAGACTACTAACATTTATATACGAAGTGGGTCAAGTTGATATCTCATTGAAGTACGTTTGGTGGTGGAAACTAAATAAATTTAATTCTACCACTCTCCGGGGTAATGTCAGGACCTACAACATATAAATACCTACATACTGGTTATTCTACACGTATGAGGTTCTTACAGGTTAAAAATAAACATGATTTAAAATTCCGATTTCAAACATAAGATGAGTGTTATTCAAATCATTTATTGCGTGATTCATTCCCGGATATAATTCCATCGATATCACTGCAATGATATTGGCGATCGACTAACAAAGTATAATTTAACTCAAATTTGGCTGTTATTCAAAATTGCGTTGACTAATAATAAATATTATTATGGGTATAGTCTGAACGTGTTAACTGTAACATGACCTTTATATTGAATAATTAATCTCAAATGTTAATATAATTAGATTTGGTATCGACATAGAAGAATTAGAAGCATATATTTGGAGACTATTATCTATTCTGAGACTTACATTATGCCTGGCTATTTATTTATCAGCTAAGACTTGGCAACATTATAACTAATATTACGTGAACGCTTCCGTTTTCAGGAGTAAGAGATCAATGTTAGTAAAAAATTTTGAAACAGAAAACAAAGTGATAGATACTCTGTTGCAGGTCTTGCAATAAATATTTCTAATTCAAAGAATTCAAAAAACCAAAAAGAAAATATTGTGGAGTGAACATAAATTTGTAAATCGCTCGATAACAACGAGTAGTAGGATCTCTATAATCTTAAAGCGACACCAGAATGAGATATTCTAATTTAAATAAAATGGTCTAAATCGAAACCAGCTCCAGCGGTCTTGACGTCAATAAGTGATCGCAAACAGACCGCTTCATATAGAAAAAAAATATTGCTTTGCAACTACGTTCGAGGAGCAGTTCTAAGATTTTGAACTAGGGTTGTCACGAATCGCTCCACCGGCCAGCGCATGCACAGCGTAGTTGAATGTACATATTTCAGGGTTCCTCCATTGTGAGGACTCGTGCGCTTCATGCAAACGCTAATGGATTGATGCCGGCCAAAGACAAGCGAGGCAAGTCTACACTCGGCTAAGGTAACTGAGATAGTTACTAGCCGACTGGCCGACTAGTAGGCAAAACCGACCATCGCCTTACATGGAGTTCGGTTGATATTGGCAATGTTTGTGCCGTTTGGTCGACCATCTTGCGTCTTTAATAAAAAAAAAGGTACGAACATTTTTGTTTGCACCTTTTACCTAAATATGTAAGGTTATTTAATTTTGTAAGTAGGTCAGAAATATCAAATGATTATTAAATATTCAGAGTTTTAAAAGCTTTTATAATTATTAATATTTTTCTTGAAATAAGTATTTTACTCAACAACAAAGGATCAGTTATTAGGTACTTTTATATACTAGCGGACCGGCCCGACTTCGTTCGGGATAAACAATTAATTATATACATTAATATACATGGTATAAAGCATATCTCTATCCGGAATAATGTAGCTTTCGAACGGTTAAACATTTTTTTTTAAATACACACAAACTCACAAAATCGCACACTCTCCTTATAATATTAGTTTAGATTTCAATTAAGAATAATTTTTTTTTTACTTTTGACACAAACCAAAACTATGATTCTAAAAAAGTAGTTTACATAAGTTCTTTGTTCAGTATTATAGAAGTTCTCCAATGTATTTTTCCTTATGTCACAGACTTTCTTCATTTTATTTACAAGTTCAAGCTAAGTTGGTTACCGAACGAAAAGTTCTTAGATTATCTGGATTAAATAATAGATTGTTAGGTGGATTCTAAAATAATAATTAATTATCGATATAGATCATACAAGAGGTACGAATGAATAAAAAAGCCATTACGCGGTACCTCGTGACAAATAATCCCCGATTAGTCGACTTTTCAGACTAGACAGCGACTAGTCGGCCAATCCTCATTACTAATGTCTTTGCTCAAAGATGACCCACATCAAATAGCGGGATTGTAGTTGGGCGTGGATCAACCTCCCCGGCGACAAACCTGAAAGCCCCCGGCCGCCGCTGGACCTAATATTGCCACAAGCTGATTGAAGCGCCGAATGCAATTACGGACAGTTTCACTCCGAATTGACGTTTCCGGATGCATCGTCCGGTTCGGTTTTCCGTAATTGCGCTTAATAACACGGAATAAGCCAGATGAAAGGATCATCGGATGCATTCGTAAACTGTCGGCTTAAGTGATATTCGGTACGAGATATTCTTATGCAGATTTCCTCATGATTTTTTCCTTGACGAGAGTATGTGATGATTTATTTCTAATATGAAAATCCTTTCGAGAATTTGCCCGCAGGATCTGAAGACCAACGGTCTATACCGCGAGATTTCGTCTGTTAATATTCAAATATAATGTAGACTCGAAACATATTCACAGTTCGTATCACACCAGCGATCTATTTATAGAGTGTTGCGCCAGATTGCACACCTTTTCATTTCACGTTTGTGTTACATTTGCGCTTTCTCCTAATTTAGAGTTCAATCTAGCGGTACTCAACTTCACTAGCAGTGCGTCACTTGTGAACGACGAGGGAATATTGAATTAATTATGCGAAAGTTATCTTTGCTAACTATTACCATGAAATAGAAAATAGCACCGCTCTTTCCACTTTCAAGAGTCGACTGGCACAGAATGCCAGTTGAATGAAGTTGAATTGCAATAAATTCGCTTATCGCAATATTTAAATTATTAAGGTATACAGAAGGTATAACAACTTCACTAATTAAATTAAACTGAACATTAATTAACGTATATGACATTATCTTCATATGTTCCACAGAATACTCGTAGGTACAAATCTATACGAAACAAAATTTAATTCTGCAATTAATTCTATGCGTAGTATATTCGTAAACACTCCTCTACATATTGAAATAAATGCCAGTGTTGTTTCATTTGTTTTTATTAAAATTTTGACACAGTAAACCAGCTACGCGATCGTGGACAAAGCTTTGTTGTCTACGACGCAGTACAGCTAAGAGGTTTTCGGAGCAAATACTAAAGATAAAGAAGTTGGACCTCATGGGTCAACGGACTTACCTAACAATAAATTGTATATATCAAGATGCTTACAATTCTAACTCAGTTTATTTTATTAGCTTTGGCAAACCCTCCGTCCTGGTCAGAGCAGAGTTTAATGTACCAGGAAATATAAATATACGTAAAGTTTTAGAAATAAGCTAAGCTCCCAATTATTCCGTAATGGCGGTATACAACCGTTAGGATGAGTGCGACACAATGCAAACGACAATGTCCGAAGCGACTCGGAGACAACCGAAGATGACGTCATCCTTGGTACGTGGTTTTATCATGTTACAGATATGTCCAGCCACGTTTAGCGTAAAATTGTACAATATTAAAAAAAAATTCACTGGAGCAACAAAATGGAAAACGCCTCAGGTCTTCTTTCTAAATAACGAGAAAAACTTGCGTGTAACTAAACCCCTTATTCATCGAAGTAAAAATTGTTGAGAGTTTCTTATCTTACTAAAAATACGATGATTAATCAGTTCTCCTTCCAGTGTCTTATATTTCCAATTGGTTAAAAATTTCTCCCTTCAACTTTTTTGTATTCGCTTGTACTTAATACAATGGGATAAGACTTGGAAGATTAAGAACCGCTGCTTGAATAAAGAATATCACGTTAAGCGATAAACATCCCAGTGAAGCAAGAGGTAAAGTCCAAAATAAACTGTGCCGGCGACAAAACAGTCCCAGTACTAATGTAACCGAGGCATTGAACTGACGATTAGAAATAAATTCATGCAGTTCCGTACTGTCGGGGTGCGATGGAGTCGCAATGTAAATTGTTAAGAACATCATAATTAGGAATCTTTATTGTGTAGCCGACGAATCAGCGGACATGCGTTTGGTAAATGGTCCCCGATGCCGACGCACTAACGAGTAAGCGGTGAACACGCTTATTAAGTATTGTATCCGCTTTTAGAGCGACGAATCAAATTTTTAAAAGGTTGAGCGATTCTCATTTATTATTATTAGCTTTTCTATGTTGCTTCCCATATCGTTAATCGTACCTGGTTAGACAGATAAAGAAGCTTGAACGAATATCGCCGGAATTACGCGGAATCGTGGTGATTTATCTCTTAACTTCCACCAGTGCCTCCTTCGTTTGTTAGCGAATGCGTCGGGTTGTGCAGAAGATTTGAACATAAACGTAGATGCCGTCGTGACCCTTGCGATCAAGCAAATTAATAAATCCATTATTAATTTATCATGTCATCAGCATTTTTATCTTGATTATCATTATTCATCTCTTTCTCTGATGGCCTGTTACGACGATGCGAATCACTGTTCATCAAATCGAATCAATTACTCCTACAGCAATAGTTCCACGTATCCCCCCAGCAGAGGGCAAGACGTATAACTTACATTTGTCGCGACAATATAAAACTTTGTAATTCAAAAGCTACTAAAATATCCAATCCACCACGCGATACATTGCCCTTAACATCACCGACGTCACTGGGAATCGAGTGACGTCACTCATTCATTTCGCGTTACGAAAATAAACAAAGGCATATGGTTAATAGAGAGGAAATTTTAATTATTCCTTCCTCCAGCTGCTGATGTGATGATGCCATAATCGGTAGAATAGTTTTGTAACAAGGCTGATTATCGCATACACCTATTCCAGTCCAATACCTCATGCTTGTTCATTTCACACAGATTAATTGCTTTTATTTCGGTGAGTGGCTCATATTGTAACGGCGGTGTATATTGACGTCATATTTACTGATATTTTTGTCCGGAATATCTGATGAGAATATATTTAGGAGCACTTATTCAATGTTAATAACAATTTCAGTGCCTACCATCATAATCACACATTATTAGGTGAGGTTAAATAAAGCATATAACTCACACCCGAAATCCTTACATCCTTGAGCCAACACCCACCTCTCCTGTGTGTAATGCTCCTAAAGAGCAACGGACGTGGACCTACGCACACCGTTCAGTGTAATCCCACGTGCTAATATTAAAAACCTTCAAAATCAGACCTAAAAAGCTAAAATTACACAATAAAAATACTGAGTGTAACATATCTATTGTTATGTTACACTCACCCACACATTGACGTTTCAGTTTGTCGTCCTAATACCACACGAGCGACGTCGCGGCGTGCTCCGCCATTCACTGCCATGTTTATTTATATTTGTACAAAACATCTTCCCTGTCCGATCTCTCAGTCAATAGACAAGCTAAAGCGTTGTTATTTTGAAGATTCAATAGAGTAACGTTAAAACACTAAAAAAATTAAATTGCCATTTCTGTATTATCAGTTTCGAATTCATCAGGTAAACGAATTACCGTAACACACGGCACACACAGGGAAAAGTATAAGAGTATATAAAAGTATAAGTGTATATACATATATGACGATATACAGTTGGTTTTCTGTAAGATTTCTTTCAAACATTCTTGAAAAGGTTGAATTTCTCAAGCGAGGGATCTCGGGTTCGATTCCTGGCCGAAGCAGAAATTTATGTGACAGATAAATGCTTTTTCTCGGATCGTTCATGTTTGTGGTGTTATATCTGTGTATGTCCGTACCACCAGCGACGCGGGGATTCCTAATGCGGGGGTGGGAGTGTGGGAACGTTTTTTATTATCATTATTGATTTAATATTCATTAATATCAATTACTACAGATCTGTTTTTTAAGCCTACGTCGCGCCGACATAAGCAATGTTGAAACAATCATGTCGCACTGCGATTTTAACAAAAACGAATCATGCTTTTATTTATCCATTACACAGATATCAGATATAAAATAAAATGATTGAACTTACTCAAATGTTTTTTAATGTAGAATCAATTTTAATCATATAATCTGTAGGGTCTAATGATGTAAAAGTACTCCCAGCTGGTTCTCAAAATTACCTGCAACAAAATACACGTCACATTTAGTTTGCTACAATTGTATAAAATAGTACTTCTCTTTTCAGCGTACACTACCTACTTGAACTCGGATGGCGACTCACCGTCTACACTGGAGCAGCGCAGGGGCCCGGTCCTTGGAAAGCATTGCACACGATCGATGCCAAGCTATTATAGCTTTTGGAAACAACTTCGAAGCTTAATCGGATCAGTGGAATAACAGCGGCGAATTGGCCGACCGATTAATTAAATTCATTAACTGACAACACAAACAGAGTCTCAGAGGTGTACAGCTAATGTAATTATTATCATTGTTTATTTTTACATTCTATAATACTATCAATTAATTTGTAAAAGTACTCACGATTATCGATATTTGTATCTATGTATGATTTTCGTTCGCTGACGATGCAGTTGAATCGTAGGAACTATCCGTAATAGTGAAATTTCATTCACAAGTATCAACCGTGAGTACCTCTAGATAAATATTACGGTGGATACGGATCGGTTCTCAGAACGATTTAAAAGTGGTTGTTTATCACCCACACTAAGCGTGGATTTGAAATTATTGTCACGTTACACATATGTATTGTCTCTTCGGGTGCTCACGATTGATTTATTGGATATCTATAATTTTAACTCAGCACTGGTCGCCTGCGATGACACGATTGATGATGACCTAAAATCGTGTTTTTATAAACTCTTCATGTTAAAACGAATAATATAGATTTTGTATTTATAAAATATTGTACACAATGTAATTTAATCACTGAGAGCTCTCGGGCATACTACGATACCACAGTGCCAAAACTAGAGCAATAACCACGCTTTTAGATAATTTATATGTTCAACAGAATTTTATGACTTTTTGATTGCATTGCACATCGGCACAAATTGAATATTACAACTTAATTTGCACAATCAATGTTAATATAATGATTATTCTGATTGTTATGACAGTCTAGTGTTTTGAAATTCATTTGTTCATGTTTAAATCTTACCTACAATCTCTACGGATTATAAAAAGAAAGAAAGAAAAAACGTTTATTCCACATAAAGCAGCGAATAACAAATAAATAATACTTATAAAAAGAAAGGAATTGAAAGAATAACAATAAAAAATGCTGTGCTATGCGAAAAACGAATGCACTCAGCTTTGCTGCGGCGGTGCTGAAGCCGCGACGCTGGTTTTCAGTGCCTCCGTCTGCGACGCATAGTTCGGTTGGTGGTGATTATATAGAACAATTAACTCAGATCTCATGTGATGGATGCTAAAACACTTTTAATTTCATTTACCGTAGGAAATATACAAGTTTCACACGCGCAATATCAGAAATTGATCTTGACTTTGACAGATAAGACATTGTAGTGACGTGCAAGACATAATCCATCAAATGTCAGTTTGCATTCTTCACCTACCCTTCAAGACACGGTAGAGAACTATCAGTTACGTGGGACGTTTGTTTGGATAAATTTGGGAAAGTGCCTTATGATGTTTTATTGAGGAAACTGGAAAACAAATTCCAACACATCCACCGTCACCGGCTCGACTGGTAAATAATGAAAGCACGAACTCGAGACCTGGTGTTGATGTCAGAAGGTAGCTAATTCGACAAATTAGAACAACGAACTATAAACAAGTTTAAAATTTACCCTAATTAAAGTAATGTGCGTAGAATGCAAATCTTCATTACGCTTTCTGAAAGTTTTCTCCTCGAGAGGTGAGGTCTATTTGTGTTAGTTGCTTTTAGTGCATTATAAAATACATAATACGAGAAGAAGTAACTGGATTTTCATATGTCACGCCTCCCGCTTCCTTGTTGGCCGGCGAAATGAAAGTAATTCATTTGGTGTTACAGATGACAAACAGCAGTGACTACATACTTCCAGATAGATTGAGTTCTCGTGTAACGATTATAATAAAAGACTTAGGTTGCATAAGTGACAGGGACAGATACATAGCATCTAAGGTGCAACAAAGTCGCAACAGCTCATTTCTTAATTTAACAGGAGAGAACTTTTAGGATTTTTTTCGCATCTATTACCTTATTACCGGATTACTATTTTTAGTAGGTTACAAATCTTCATAAAATCAGTTGTTTATTGTGTTTGTTGTAGTTTCACAAAAAAAATTAAATTGTGACTATTGCACCGAAGGTACGGTACACAAATGAGACGTCATCCAACCCTCAGAGTAGATATCTAAATATTTACTACAGCTGGAAATCGAACAGAATCGCTCTGTAGGCACGGTCTTTACTAAGGAGGCGCCGCGGTCTAGGATCCTGTGTGGATTCAAAAAATATTCCGCATAAAATATGTAGCGAATCGTCATCGCTTGTGACTTGCGCCACACTACAGTCAGTACCGAGTGCAAGCCACGTTCCCCAGTTATATAAACATTCAAAAAGCTCCGAGTCACGTGACACGTTCGGTTGTTTACGTGATTCGTGCGAAAACGCCACACATGCAGTTTTTACGACACTAACGCCGACTTGTTCTGAGCCGAAGCAACTTCACGTGTTAATGTTACCTAATTAATGGGCAACTCTTGTATATTATGAAAATGAATGTTACGTAGTGTTACCCAGGATTATTAATATTAGAGAGAACGTATTTTGTGTGTTTATGTAACGTAATCTCTGGAACCGCGGCAGCAATTTGAAAAATTGTTTCACCATTCGCAAGGTACGTTATTGGGAATAGGCATAAGCTATATATA
>PDGT01000064.1:1018904-1044345 GCA_003671415.1 Megathymus violae | reverse complement strand
TTTAGGCATTAGTATGGATTACATACTGGTAATATCTACTAACATAGTCAATAGTTCAACCCGAGAAGCCAGGGCGGACGGCTAATGTTAAACTTGGCACTGCGAGATGCGACACGGTCCATCAAGTAAAGTATTACTAAGTAGGTTGAAACCCTGCGCTTATACAAATGCAGGTTTGCTTAATCTTAAGCAATTTAACTAACGTGAATCTCAAAGGATTTTACAGTCATGCCATTCTATAGTCGAAACCAATTTCTCCACTTGTCGTACGTCCAGGTAAACAATTAGTCAAATTACGGATTGGTGGACTTCACATTCTTTCAGAACATTATTGAGAAAACCTGCATCGCTTTGCAGATGTCTCTAGGACATTTCACCGACAGAAGTGATTATTTCTAACAAATAAACAAAAGAAGTGATTATTTCTAACAAATAAATTTGAAAAAGTAGACATTTATGTGACAGATAAATAATATGTTCGCTCCCGCGTCATGGATGTTCGTGATGTCACTTTTGAATACGTCCACGCCACTCGCAAGACAGGAAACCCTGGCATGAGTGTGAGAAAGTTCGTCTTGTTTATTTTTTACTTTTTACTTTTTATTCAACCCCGAATAACCCGTGCAGGAGAACGACGGTCAACCACTAGACTCCCAATTACGAGTTGTCATGATGCACCACCCAATTCACACCATACACACCTAACACTATACATTACCTTCATATCAAAGCAAACAATCTTTTTTTAACGTGGGGAAATTCATTATAGATACTGGTCTTTCGCGGGGGTCATAGACAGGTTACCTCGGACTCCTACTGACTGAAACCACCACTGGTGTTCCTTCTCGTCTCCCTCAGACGAGATCACGGGTACGCTTTCGTATTATTCTGCTGTCCCAACGGTGTACGATCCCTCATGGGAATCCTCCACGAGTTTGCTGTGGCTGGCGTTTCCCCATCCCGTCTACACAAAAGAGCGCGCGAGAACACCGCACGCGCCACCTCGAGACCTTATATTAAAGCACACAATCTAGTTCAACTAATGGAGCGTTGGCATTTCCAGCTAGAGCTCAATCCTCACGTGACTAAGTGTCACAAACACATTTAAAGCGGCCGCGAGCTGTACGAAAGCTCCACTAGCTTTACGAGAATCGTTCGTCGCGCACGAATCGCCTCACCGAATAACCAATTAACACGAAAACTGGTATAAACGAACTGCTTCCTATGCTAATTTAGGGAAATGATAATATTTGAACTGCACGGTATGAATATTTGTTTCGAATGTTACATAATCAGTTCTTTGTTGGTACAGGAAACATAAAGTTAAATGCGACGAGAGCGCCTCCTTGAGGCGATTTATCGAAGCCACGTAAGCCACGCCACGACATCGCGCGGCGATGCTCTCTCCGCAATGGATATCATTCTCACCGTGTCTTTACTATTTTTAGTAAATTTTAATAAAAAACAAAGCGTTGCTCCAACGGCTACGTCAATAATAAGACTCATAAATTATTGAAAGAATCAACTTAAAGGTTACTTCTAAAGAAGTAGGACAACTTTGGCCATTTTTTGAGATGTAAAATTGACGTATTCCAAGAAATTTCAAGAAGTTATCTAATCCAAGAAATAGGCTAAATCCCAAAGGATAAGGTTAATATGTCCGGCAATAATTAGTAAATAATATTTTTGGTTATTTAGTAACTGTTTCGCATTATATTTGAACAACAAATGAATACATTTGTTGTTTATCGAACTAATAAAACTGTCACTGAAAACAATAAAATGGGGGTATAATGAAATGAACGATGACGAACATGAGTAATACTTACAATGAACAACTAGTCTATCGTCAGTTGGCAGCACCCTACCTGCTGGGGTAGCGCGAGTGGTCCCGAGTTCGTAGCCGGCCGGGTCAAGCATTTTTGTGTCAAATAAATATTTGTTCGAGGTGTTTGCGATGTCCTACTTATATACTTCATCCAGACCACAAGAGGTCCCAGCGGGCAGTGTGTGTGGGCGTTCATTAAATTTTTATTAATTGTTTAATCCGTCCAACTTTCAAGAACGATCGTCTAAGTTGTTGGAGTCAACCGCGCCGCCATGTTTGATTCCGATCGCCAGATTCACTGGAAATCGTTAACCACTCAACTCAATTATATCATTTATTTAAACGGCGAAGTGCTTGGACTTTAGGTTAAGATTTTTAAGGGTAAATAAAATAAAAGAATTTAATTAATAAACCTCATGCTGGATCGTCAACTATGATCAAAAACATAATTTATATTTATAACTGGGATGTCATGGAGCTCCGTGACCCCAAGCGAAACTATCGGATAGCCGAAATAAAAATATATCCGTAATCGTAACCTAATCCGATAAAAAAGTTTCGAATAATTTCGTATTGTGGCCAACAAATCCGATACATTTTATCTTTGGACAGTTTTTATTATTTAGTTTTGTTTTTTCTTTCATGATTACAATAATCAATAGTATCTACACAAAAAATTAAAATGTTACCCTGTAAATACATTATATGTTTACATGACCAAAATCACCTTATATCCGTAGCCGAAATTATCCGAAACAATCGGATAATCCCAAATAATTCCATATCCGTAACCGTAACCGAAACCTGTTAAATATTATTCATATATCCGTATCCATATCCAATTCCGAAATTGCATATTCATAACATCCCTAATTTATACATACGAGTATACAAAACTTATATTTCTTTAGCTTAAATATTATCCGATAACAATAATCGCTTAAGTATATAGACAAATAAAAACAAACCTACAAATATACCTATAAATATTAATAGCAAAAATACTATTCTGCATTGCTTGTTCATCTCTCACTCTCATCGTTATAATTCTCACTCTCCCATCAGTAATTAACGTGTCTTCTCGTTACTCGCCAGCAGTGAGATGCATCTCTTAACTTGAGAGTAAATAAAATCTGTGAGTTACGTCTCGCAGCAGCCCGGGATTGGATTGTATTGCCGAGAATGTACATCTCGGGGAACAAAGAAGGGTTACTTACGTCGGCGTGTCGGGAATCGATCCGGAAACAATAGCCTGCGAAGGTGTCGAGCAGTTGTGACAAGAGTTGAATACGTAGAGGTCAACAACGTAATTCAACCACATATACAGGGGCGGAGAAACCGTCGGAACTATAGGGAATGTTAGAGGGAAAAAATATACTAGGGACGGCCGTTATTTAGTTTGCATCGCCGACGAGAGGGAAGGGGGTTTCCATCGCAAGTGCTGTAAATAAAGGTCAGGGTGAGTCAGATTCATAAATAAAGGTGAGTTTGAGTTATGTACATACGTAAACACACACACAGGGGCACAGACTCGTATGAGTACATATCTTTCATCAATCATTAACATACGGACCAGCCAACAAATATAGTTAAAAACAACCAACCGCAAATATTATGAGTTTTATTTGTGCCAGAATGCAATAATCATTTTAAAGGATTTTCATTCCATCGCGAGATTCGGCAACTGAAAATTATAACAGCTTAAGTTATATCGTGTACCCAGGAGACGGGACTCCGCAAATGGAGAATATCGATGGTACTTTAGGAGATTGTTTCGAGGCAATGTTTCGGATGAGATATGTCGTTGCGGGAGAGGATTTGGGCCGTTATACGAGTTGCGGGTTTGGAAGTGGTCGGATATTTTAAATTCAGTCGTGACGATACACAAACACTTATCTCGGTTTGAATTGGAAAATGATGTTTAAATCTGAATTTAATTGTTTGAGATACCTATTATCGGTTCCATTATTATATTAAAATCTACGGCTCCCTCCTGGACGTAGACGTGGAGTCCTATTATTTGGTAACTGGTGAACGGGGCGGACGGGGAATCTTGGAATAATTTCTTCTCACTTAAACTCCCTCGACAGTTTCGGAACCTGTTATAAAGGAGGCGGCTTGGTTTTTGTTGTTGGTGAAAAAATATTAAGGAAACTTCTAGAATACACGCATCTAAAGGAAATTGATATTGTCAGGAGTATTTAGCTTCAACCCATTAGCATCTCAGTGCACCGCTATCTCCTCGTCACTGACCAAGCTTATAAACAACGACCTGAACCAGTGATGTGCGAAGATAATATGCCGTCTAAAACATACAAACTCTGTCTTACTGACCGCGCGAACAGCAGTTTTAACTAGAAAAGTTTTGAATAAACAACTGACATATGTACAATTTGACGTTCTTTGTGAATCTCTAAATAAATCAAAAATGTATTTAAAAGACAAACATTTAGGTGAAAATATATATATAGCATCAAAGAAGATCCGTGATTGCCCACGTGCATTCCAGAGGATAACAACCTACTATCACGGCAATTCGCCCCCTTTTCGAGCTGCCACTTTACATTATAAACATTACGCTCTATGTAACTTCCTACTACACTTTCGTTCACTTTAATTCGAACTTTGGCCACCTTGGAGATGCCTAAACTACTGAAGGAAGAAATTCACTAAATCAGTTATGATTCACAAAATCTTACGCATCACGTTAGCATGAGTGAATCTTTTTCAAGTTTTTCTCTTGCATCTTGGAACGTTATTCGTCACCGTCCCCCGATACGACGTAGCATTGAAGGTAAGCTCCCCTTTGACAGCTGAAATATTAGTTTCTATGATGGATCGCGGTGAACCCGATGATTAACGTTATATGGAAGTTTTTCGTATCAACATATATATTATAATTGTCCAGACCAATCTTCCTTAATCGTGATGCACGTGATGAACGACGGACAAAAAATGGTGACATATATCTTCCTTTGGACGTTTCTGGATTTTGTACAGTCCGCTTTGGTCCCTATAGCAAATAATGTATAGAAGTTATTTACATGACCACTATAGAGAACTATAAAACCAGAGGAGCCATCGATGCGAAAAAGAAAGCAGTCATCGAGCCAGTGCTGAAACGGAAACATGATCCGTGTTCATTTTTACGAACATTGAACATTGGACGTCTAATGCTGTACATTGAATGACACAGGTGCACAATTTTATGAGCCCTCCCGTGTTTGGATGCCATGGTCACGGCCGTAATCGTTAGCAATTTAGAACTAACAAAGTTTCTTTCAAGTCAGCTTCACACAATACATATTGATTAGTGGTGCTCTACTTACTAGGCAGTTTCCCGAAGCAAAGGTTAATTAACTTTTAATACGTATATGACAATTATAATTTATAGTGTTTTATATGTGTGTACCATGTACGCTAAATGACAGTTTCGTAATTATTTTAAGTTGAGTGATGTTCACTAACGCTAGGAATAAAGTTAAACTGATTGTACCATATTTCGGACTTCGCAGAACTGGTGACTCTTTCATGGGTAGACGTGTAACGATTTAAAATAAAATTTCATTAAAATTTGCGAAAATGCACAAAAACTCACGTAAAAAGCATTCTTATAAAGAATAGTGATGAAAATGAAATGAAAAAACTAGATGATTACTTTAAAGACAAGACTGCTTCGACATAAGTTTATTATATCGATATAAATATTAGTAAGTGCTTTTTGTAACTGTAAGTAGGAAAAAAACCTTTGGGACTTACTTGCTACTTCTTCTTCCCGAATAACTGACGTTAATATTGAAGCGTGGACGAAGGTTGATTTTCCAAATGTGTTTATAAAAACCAATTTCGAATGAATCTCAAATCATTTCAAAGTTAATATGGAAAGTTTAGAGGCGTGCAGAATTCGAACCACTGAGCAACGCACGCTGATATAACATCACTAGTACCGAATGATATTGGGAGAAGGGTGCGAGGGTTGATGTATAAACATTCTCTTGAGGTAACCGAAGTTCAGTTATTTGCTTATTCAGTGAATTTGTTTACGTTTCCGCCAATTATTCCTGCGCACCAACTGGTCCGAGGTTGCGGTCTCGTTTGAACAGAGGGCATACCTATCGATTTCCTTAGGTATTCCAGCTTATTTGTATAATATAACATATGGAGGAAACGCTAGCCGTGAGTGTTCGACAGAATGAGACAACACGGGTGTCGTTGGCACGGAAGCGTGACCGGTAGTTACAAAATGTAGACTTCATCACCGCTTACTATCAGGCGGACTTGTTGTCAAGCATTAACTTATTTTATGCAAAAAAGTACAAAGGCTTGTGTTGCGATCACGCATACCAAACAAGCTCGCGAGGCAAGAGCACGAGCCAACGAGCATTTTATAAAATTTCCAACAAATAGAGCAATGGTCAAAGGCAACTGGAATGTATGTAAATTGTGAGCAAAATATAGTTTCTCTGTACCCAAGTTAAACATGTAAACCATCAACTCGAGAGACACATACGGGCATTTACGTAGATCTCCTGTCACAAGGAACAAACAAAGGCTACACATAAAAGTGTTCTCGTATCTGTCAGGTTTGCTAGGCATGTAATCTCACAATTGTCTTGTAACTCTGTTGCTACACGATTATCTACGACTATGGAGGTATACTAACAAGCAAGCAATATGGAGGCGACATCTAGACATTTTAGAATTAGATACCCGTAACCGGTATAGAGTTCATTGACTTGGCGTGAATTCAACGATGAGAGGAACGGCTTACACCCTATATAGTTCTATAAACTACCGTGAAAGCATTAGCCCGTTTTTCACAACAAAATGAGACAAAAAAATATTTATCCACACGAATAAAGGTAAATGTTATTTCTACGTCAAACAAAACAGATAAATGATATTGAAACAAGAGAGCACTTCCGTTATTTTATTCGAGTGGAGTACGAGTGTTGCCATATAGGTTAACTTCGGATGGAAATAAAGAAGCGTTCGGAAAATTTGCGGGGACGTGAAAATGTACTTCTAACAATCGGATAAAAAGAGTTCGGAATATTATATTACCAGCAATAATCCAACAACGCAAAGCAAAGCAACTCACCCGCTCTTAACATATACCCTGACTAAGCCACAGCTCACGTCACTCGGTTTTCTTTGTGTACTGACATCATGTGACATGGATGTTGGCTGAAGTTTTAAATGTTTATCTCAGACATGTTCCCCTCGGAAACCAGTTGCTTATACTGTTATGACTTGATTCATTCACCAAATATTGTACACCCACACATGCCCGCTGTACACACACAACCCTACACTATCTTTTATAATAAATATGAAATTGTGGAGAGTCAGGTGCTTCAATAATTGAGTCCAAACCAATCTGCTAATTTAGAACCTCCAACCTGATGCACAACGTTCGTTGTTTTGGTGGTTACTGGACTCTGTACCGCCCAGCTTAATCCCGATGGTACTCACGCATGGTGGAGGAGTTCTTTACCTATCAACTAATCACCTAAAAAACAACTTGCAGTGCCAACTTGCAACGCTGAACGGCCATTCGACATCGACAAACTACGTCGACATAAGGCAACCATCAACGATGCCCCTACCGCCGATGTCCATGTGCAGCGGTGGCTGATTACCATCGCATGCTCGGGTAAATAATAGACAATATTAATAATATGTGGATGAACCTGACAAGCAGGTTTACTCTTTCCTTCTAATCGGGAGCGGGTCTTTGATCAATTATTATCAACATGACCGGTAATGTTATCGGCCGGCAGATACTGTTAACAAATAGTAATATGTCTGATCATCAAATTCCAAATGGGTTACACAGATAATATCGATATGTTTCTGATTGCTAATATAACGCCTGAGAAGTTATCCTACTTACTGTTTACACATCGAAAAAATTACCCTATAAACATTCTCAAAGTCACTCGTTTGGTAAAGTTTTCACACAATTCTGTTTATATTTGAAAATGGCTGACACTACCAATAATTCTGTAGGCCGTGATCGAATGAAACAGTTTTTAATCTACAAACTATAGAAATTCAAAAACCCTTATTTATTAACTACTGAAATAAGTATTACGTTAAAACTTCTTCTGTCATCATATAACTCGCCGCAGATTGAATTTCATCCAAATCTATGGAACATATTCCACAGTTTTGCTGATAATGGTATACTGCTTTTAAGCCCTTTCAACCGTGGAAGCTTCTTTCTGAGGTTACTTACTGGAGCGGTATGACATGGAGCTTCAATTCAGGGCCTTCAGATCCGGCGTTGCATTGGCTACACCGAATGAAGAACCGACTGATGTGTCCGTGTTGCCATGTCCATACATGACGATGATCAATTACTATCAAATGGCCCGTTTACTTTTTTATCAGCACTTGTGATTATATATATTTTTATATATACAATAAGTTAATGCTTCACAATGTAAAATAATGCAAAAAAATTACAAAGCAAACATGTATCTATGTTAAAAGAGTTCATGTAGAATGGAAATTAGCACAGTTGACTTAGCATGACACCGTAATTAAATGACAAATTTATGTAACTTCGTAACTATCAGTGTTGCTAGGTGCAATTAATTCACGAAAAACGAAACGACAAGAAAAAGTCGTGGCGCCCTCTATCAGCTTGTGTAAACCCAGCCACCACCAAATATCTTCTGTTCTTTTCTTTTATAATATTATTCGGTAATTTGTTTAATGCGCTATTTAAGTATCAAATGCTGAAGGAATAGTAATCCGTCTAGTTTACTGTTCTGATTGTAAGAGTTTGTTAACACATGCATATTTGAAATTACTCATTACCTGCAATTGTGAAGAAAGATATCATGAAGATAGTCAATCATAGTTATTCTCTTAGTTATTCAATGTCCGTAAACTATCACTTGAAAAGTGTCGTTGGAGTTAGCCTTTCGCTCGTCTGAGTACACATTGACGCACCAGTGGGACAGCAACTTGATGCAACGAATAACCGACACGCCGTCCAGTGTAAAACTCCCCTTAAGTCTCATAAGCACTCCAACTTAGCAGTGAAAATACAAAGGTGAAACAGAACACAAACATAATAAAAGTAAGTTGAAACTCGTAATACAGATTTATGTACATATGTAGGTGTGTTGTAGCAACAAGCGTCGGAACACCAACGGCGGTGATATATGAAGTTTCCTACGTATCGCGATAAATTTTAAGATTTTCACCGAAACCTTTGAGCCCATTTGCATAATACAAACCTTGTACTCTGTTTTGATGACCCTATAGATACTGGCCGTGTCGTCCGAGCGAAGGATCCAGGGCTGTCACCTGTCAGTGTTGTGTCGAGTCGCATACTGTTACGTAATCCTATTTTGGTGAACATAATTTCTCTGTTCACCAGTCACTGTTTACCTCAGTCCGTTCCTTCACTGTTTCGACATATTCACTTGATTTTGATATGGTTTTCATATCTGGAGAATATCACTGTAAAAGTTTACATGTAAAATCCATTTAGATCAAATTAAATTATAGCAGAAAAATCTCATCTTAGGTTCAGCGATGCGAGCGGCTAACAGCTAGTAAGATACAAACAAAACAATTACCAAAAAATAAAACATAGAACGGCCTCTTCACTGTAACACAACTTCTCTCAGACGACTCAGAAACAATCATTAATAAATAAAATTTGGTTCTTACGAGTACATCTACTAATACGGTAAACAATGGGGATTATATAGACGAATAGACAGACCTTTATCGTTTGCACAACACAGAACACACAGAGAAAGAAAAACAGGAAGTACTAACAAATAGACAACTTACACAAACAGCAGGCGGTGTTATCGCTACGTGACGATTTTTCCATGGCGATTCATCAAAAGCGTCGTCATAGCAACGCAAACTGATTTGTCCATATTAATAATGTATCGTCTTGTTTTCGTAAAAGACCATTCGTGAGCCAACCTGTACGTCTTAGAGTTCTCCATAATATTTACAAATAACACTTAGTGAGCCCGGTTATGCTTCGTATAAAGTGCATAAGATGTCCAATTTAAACTACGTCATAATTACTAATTACTGTTGCATAAGACGGACATTTTTTTATGTAAATAACCGACAATCGAGCAGACGAGCCACCTGATGGTAAGTGGTCACCGTCGCCCATGGACATCAGCAAGACCAAAGGTATCACCGATGCGTTGTCGGCCAGGAAATCAGAAGGTTAGAAAGAAGGTACTGGCTCTCGAGCTCCCATACTCGAACAAGTACGGTACCTGTCCCGAGAAGTCCAACACTACGAATGAGCGCGCCGATACTCTCACTCCTAGATTTTATAGACGCTTTTAAAACTCCTAATGCCTGTCGTAAACGCAATATACTCACTCAATATTGCTAATTAAACTCTTGCACTACTTTCTATAGTTTCTGTAGCTAACTTGTCACGCTATTCGACGGCTCAGTTGACAAAATGTACTACAACCGTCGGTGGAGTGTGTTGAGAATGAGTCGATCTGATCGTCCGCCGTCGCAGGTATTCGTGTTCGCACAATATCCTATTTGTTTCACAGCCGAGACATGGACACGTATATAGTGTCAGCTGGGATATAAATCGAGGTATTATTCAAATGAGAAGCCTCTACGTCTGAAAGGCCGTGTCATATTTTAATTATGCAAAGCGTGGTTTATCGTTAACAATAATATCAACTAACTAAGATTTCGATCCCCCGAAGGTCGCACGTCGACTCTGATAGTCCGCGGACTTATTAAACTTTGACGTTTTTAACGTTTAAAATTTTTTTTTCATTAGTTCATAATCGTTTGCAACTATCGCGAGTCAAGGTTTTTCTTTTTCTTCATCGATAAGCAAAATAAAATGAATGTCTTTATCGTTGATAACTTTTAAACCGACATAATTTTAATATAACCTATACTACTATATAAATGTCAAAGACTATCGACTATTAATGAAAATTGATAAGATTAATATGATAGGCTATATCGAATCTATCTATCTACATATTACTTCATTTTTTTGAAAAAATTTCATGATAAATCGTCGTTTAATGACACACTTACATCAATTTGACCATTTTGACAATTTTTGTCTGTATGTCTCGTTATAATTCAAGTACGGATTGACCGTTCTTCGTGCAAATTGGTGTGTATAAAGAGCACGTAATTGTCCAGATTAAAGGCTGTATAAATTGTCAGTTATTGGTAAGGATCTCTAATCTAGGCAAAAAATATTTAATTTTTAATAATCATATATATTTATAATTAATAGTCCAACCCGAATGTTAATGGGACAGGGACGCTAGTCATGTTTAATTGTGGCTTGCGAACACTAAACTTCTTACCTTCACGTCGACAATGATCCCCTTAACAAATACACACTGGGGGGACAAGGGGAACTATCGTTTCTCCGTATGTGCATTTACCTGCGTGAGTATCGGAGAGGCAGAGATCAGTTATCAAATAACCGTTATTTAATATCGTCGACGAACTAATTTAATTTTGATCAAGCTTGAACTTACATAGTATATAATCAACTTATGAAAATGAGTACGGGACATTTAATTCAGAACTCGCACTGTTCGTACAGCAGGACCGTTCTTGGATGTAGTTAGTATGTGTAGGTATAGATTATATTTAATTTCGGTGTAATAACACGTACTGGTTGTGATACACTCGTAATAATTACTCCTGATATTTTTTCAAAGCTTTCACACACTCTTAGGGCAGCGACGCTAATGACTTTTTTCGGAGAAATAATAAAAAAGGTGAAAGATGAGACGTGCTATCGAGAGCTATAAGCTAGCCTCTCGTTGTATAAGATTTTTTTACAATAAGTGAACGCTGCCAGTATCTTGGGTAGGTACTGTACCGCAGAGGTATAGACATACCTCCGTAATGTCATATGACATATTGTTGTTATTACAAAGACATACTCATCAGAAACTATCGGTGTAAATAACACTAATGGGAAATTTAACTTCGTTGACGCGTTTGAATTTCAATTATGCAAATGATTAATTAATTAGAGACACACTTCGTCGTTCGTTCTTGAATGAAGAGTGCACACACACACGCACACACACACACACACACACACACACATATATATATATATGCTATTCCGGATGGACAACAGTTGTGTATCAAGCAAGTGTACTCGTATCTACAGTGATTCCCGAGATCACTCTCCGCAAACACAAACTCAAAATTGCAACTTCTCATTACAATATTAGTACAGACGAGTGATATCGGCAAACGTTGTTCGGCTCCGTGTATTTATTAAACTCTGTAACATTACACTTAAGTGTTGTACAACAATTGTAACCTGACGTGTAATCTACAAGCTATGATGCTTTGTAAAACAATACAGAGGTGTCATGCTATGATACTATTTTCAAAAGCCCCATCTACTAGCCCATCTACTAGCTTGTGTTGTATTGAGTTTTTATTTAGCACTAGCAAACTGCCCCCGCTTCGCTTCGGAAAACAAACAAATGAAACAAACGTTTCAGTGATACTCACTGCAATACATTAGAGAAAACCAGAACAAAATTGGCTTAGCCGTTTCTGAGATTAGCCGAAAAAAACGCACAGACAAACAGACAAAAACTCCAACAACTATTGTTTTGGGTTCTGTTGCGTTAATAAAGGCCCCTAATAATATATTTTCTCATATATCGTTCATGTACAGAAAGCGATCAGTTACAATTTTATTTTATGTATAGATATAGATTAAAAATTACAAATAATTGCAAATCACATCCAGTAATTATCATTCAACGATTAATAAAGCGTCGAATTATCACTAAGAACTGTTTGATTCAATACTAACATTTGAGGCATCCATGAAATCCATTCACAGTACGTACGAGTAACATACACAAATAAGAACAGCACCAGCCAATAAAATCGTACAAAAAGAAAGATAGAGTTTCAGTTACCGATCGGCAACAGCCAATAGACAGGGGGATACAGTAAAACAATCATTTACCCGAACTACAGTTTGATTCCAAAGTTCGTCGCCAAATGAATCCAGTCCCGCGGGAGTCGTCGGAGTAAACAAGGAAACTTGTTGCGTTCCAATCCTCCTTACTCTCCGGTAAATGGGACTCGAGCAAATATCGCCTGTGTGCGCTCGCGAGCTGCGCTGCTTGTCTTTTGATCGTGCACAGCCCGGCTTTGGTTTTATGAGATAATGTTTTCAATGAGCGCAATACGACACTGCCATTTCTCGATACGAATGACACGTCGGACGACAGACAGATGCTCGTATAACACCAGAAACCCAGTGCACGCCTTACCGGTTAGTAGCTAAGTCAATGTTATGTATGTTACAGATGTCGAGCTTAAATTTAAAAATACGGTAAGTCATCCATTTATGAATAAAATAAATAAACAAACGTTCACACACTCACACCCCGCACCAGGATTCCCTGTGTTGTGGGCGGCGTGGATATACACAAATATGACATTACGAACACCCGAGAACAAACTTATATCTGTCACATAAATGTCTGCCCCGGCCGGAAATCGAAACCGGGACCTCCGCCCGGCAGGCAGGGCCGCTACCAACTGGGCTACGGGGTCGTCATTTGTCGCTGAAGTCTTCTTGAAATATTTTCAAATTTTTGAATTTCGTCAACGCTAATTTGACAGTGTTTCATGACCCATATAACGTAACGTACCGTTCCAACTGTTCAATTCGAGAATGTTAAAAAAAATACGATTTATGTTATTAAATAGTTCATAGTAGCATGGCGGATAAAACTCGGTATAGATAACTTAATTTTTCCATCTGTATAAAATCTAGAAAGTAACCCGCGGCTGACTGTTACAAGATTTCGTTGATTGAACATTGCGCTAACTTTAAATTTAAGTTTATATCAAAAAGATAGATATATTATTAACCACCAGACGTTAAAACTTTCAGAACTTAACCAGTTGACAGCTTCCGCCTTTGGTCAGCGGGGTGAACCACATGCAGGGCAGCGATGGGTTGGATCCGAGGATTGATGGAGCCTTACCTTCATCCAACACTTCAACCTTATACCTCCAACATAAGGTGCTGCCTAACAAACTACCTTCATTTATTCTCCTACAGAAACGTCGTCACGGATATTCAGATACCTTGTTCGGGATACTATTATCATAAAATTATACTTGCGGACCCAACTTTATGCGTGTCAATCTCCAATCGAAGAGGCTGAAGATGCGTCCAAGCATGAGCGCGTATATAATTCACAGCTGATTCTGCTGATGACCTATTTTGGTTAAATATGCAATAATAATAATTGGTATAAATACAACGTTATTAACCTAAAATTAACCATACTGTATTATAAGGTTAATTAAAAAAACACTGCATAATGATCTCACCGCGGATTCGATTTTAATTTTCCTTTCCGAAATTATAAAATTACTGCGCGTCTATCATACTCGACGAAAACCTGGCGCAGAGCTTATTTGAAATATGTTAATAGTCAAAAGTTACTAATTAAGTACTCACTTGATAAATAGTAACTTCTTCCATTGACCCTCCCAGACATATATCACGCGGCTTCCACCAACTAATTATGCGGCATGATTAATTTACTTTACTAAAATAACACCCCCGTTTAAACATTGTTTATTTTTATCATGTACTGTAGGTGTACAGTGGTTACGTTTAAACAAATCAGGGTAGCTATTTTCAACCCGTCTTTTTGTCGTATTCACTTCCAGATTTAAAGTGCTTCATCCATTCTAGAATACAATCCAACCTCTGCGAAGTAACGGAACAAGGGAATAGTTCCAGGTTGCTCTGTTAGAGGACGATGGGTTCTTCATGTCTCCTGTCCGGTTAGTTATCGTCTTCCTTTTGAAAGTCAAACGTGAACTGTGTTGATTGTTATAATAGACAGCCAGTTAATAGGCGAGTTTAAGCTTAAGATAGGCACGAAATCGACTATCGAAATCAGTGTTACAGTTCACTGCAACTACACTGAGTACAGACCATTTTGTTGTATTGTGTTACTGCTGCAATGCAGAATTATTATTATTTTTATGTTTCATGCCATTGTTATTGTAGTAGGGTGTATATTTTTTGGTCTTTTTTTTAAGTAAGTTGGCTAATTTGTTTTCCGTGTTGCTGCTGTTACATTTATATAGCAAATAAAGTTTCTTTCTTTCTTCTTTCTAATTCAGGCAAAGGTGATAAAAGATGAATATACAATATATAGAGGTTTATTTCAGTGCGACTCTTTGATTTTATATGTATTTATTTTTTTACCGATAAAGTAACCTACAATTATAAGATAATTAAAAAAAACATTAGAATTGTAAAACGTTAAAATTAATTAATTAAAAAGACAAAAAAGATCTGGAATAACATGGAGTGGTATAAAAATATTTTACTTTTACTGTTTGATAAAAGGTAGCACACGCCCCACCGGCACCGACCCGATGACGCGTGAACCAACCGTGAACATTCAAAAAAAGCGCTAAAAATATCCTTGCAATGAAAATTTCGTTTCATTTAAGTTTGAATGAGTATCATTTTTTCGCACCGCGGGGACGGGGTAACTTTTTAATGTGCTAATCGCCCGGACACGTTGCATTAAGTATTAAGTATTTAACCTTCATTTCCATATATTTTATATCATAGCGTACACCTGCAGACAATTCTTTAAAATATCCTAAATTGAACCAACCGAAACAGCATCGAACTCCGCGAGTTTTATCAGTTTCTTGTAGAAGTTTGAACACTTTTGATCACCGTTTTCAATTTTCATGTATTTTATTCAATATCCTTTGAAATAAATATTTTTAAATTATCATGACATATTTTACAGTTTATTAAAGAATCCGTCAGCAAAAAGCCTTCAGTCGCAGCGCGCATAATTGCTCTTCTCGGTGAACGAAACTTACGTCACATGCGATGTTAACAAGTTATCGGTGATCACCTTTAAACACGACCACCGCATTCGATTATTAACCACAATGGCTACCCAAGACCAGGTGATCAGATTAATGCTTCACAAGAGGAGATATCGTATACTTCAAACGTTGGTCTGAAAAACAAAAATTTATCCGCAGACCTAGTGTAAAAAATTCAAGGAAAAAGCTAAGTAGACGGAGGCAAATGGATCGACAGGAAAAAGAACAGTGTGTCGAAGGTCGGGCGAATGGAAGATAAAAACACGGTGCGACACTTGAGGTACAATTAAGTTTCGAGGTAAGTAGGTGTAAAAGAACTCCGGACCTTGGATAGTATTATAATAATTAAGAAATTACATCGTGATTTTAAATTTGAATACTTTACGATAACAGTCGACAAATGGGCATAAGAACCTTCCGATCGCAAATGATCACTTTCGACTAGACATTAGAAGGCGTTCACGGCCAAAACAGGGGTGAATATCAGCTTATAACCTGGTTCTCCAGCACTGCAGCCGAAGCTAGATAAACCGTAACCAAACTAGTTGACTCAATAACTTTAACACCATTTCTGTTTGGCACTCGGTACCAGTGACCAGTAATAGTTATCCAGTAAATATGTTGTTTCCTATTCTCTTTACAGAATTTCCATACTAAGGTTTATTTGCTGTTCCGTGAGATTCCCGATTTTATACTTTTCACTCAAAATAATGTAAACTTTAGTGGATTCTTTTATGGTAGTTTTTTATATTGTTATAGATGAATGGGCAGAGAAAACCGTTCAGTGGCATTTTATCCTCTGTCTGTCCACCGATGTTTTTATTATTTACCTCGCAAACCACCCTCGCTTCACTTTACAAAAATTACGCCTTGCGCTTAGAAATAGCACCTGTGTTGTTTTACGGCTGGGTTACAGTCGTTATGTGAATTCGAAATACATATTTATGTTTGTTTATAGCTTTTTTCTTTATAGAGAGATTGCAATTAAATTTTAAACTTTAAATGTTAAAGGAGGCTTACTGAAATACATTAGCGAAATCCATAACGGAATAGGTTATGGATTATGGTTAAGCCGTTTCTGAGATTATCGGGAACAAATGCACAATCAAACAGACAAACATACAAAAATTCTAAAAACTATTGTTTTTAGAATATACAACTCCTATTGCGTCAATAAAGGCCCTTAATAATATTTTTCCTTATATATCGTTCATGTACAGAAATCGATCAGTTAGAATTTTATTATTAGTATAAATAGATAGAATAGATATAGATATAGATGACAAATAAATAAGGCAATAACAATTGAAATGTAAAATATTATTATATAAGGACTCACCTCACACTCTCGCTGTACTTCTTCCGCCGCAGGCCTCTTTCATCTGAAAATAACATGAAATTAACGCATCAAGTTTTAATTGATCACACAAGGAATCCAACGGGCTGCGTCTCACCGCAAAATATAAACGAAAAGCGAAGCGTATATACTTTTTTATTTGATTTTTTCATTGATACGGAAAAATCGATTATTGCTTTCTTAGGTTGATATGGAAATAGAAAATGAGTACGGATCCACGGTGTGAAGTCACAGTTCAAGGGCAAATGCTCCGTCCCATTTGTAGACAGTCTACAATACAAAGAAAGTGCGGGTTAGGAGGAATTGGCAACCGTTCCATTGTAAGTGTCGCTTTGAATAACTTTTATATAATGATAATTTCTAGAAACAGTTTTATTTTTATAGAAGTTAATTTTTTTTCAGTCCAGAAACAAAAAAATAATAATAAACTCCTAGACATAAATCTTGCCATAATCAGAATGTAATGTTAGTCGCAGCACCATTTTATGACGAAATAAATGTGATTTCTTCCTTCTTTCTATGTGTCCATTTTGTTTTAAAATGGTTTGAAATGTATTTCTCTAATCACCAATTTGCCCCCGATAGTTGAAAAGGCGCATCCAACATGTTGCCGAAACCAGGAAAAAGGGCGTATTTTCCAATATTTTTCAATCTCGCTCCGTTGTATAACACAACCAAAATAGGCGCTTCCGCACGCTTTTTAGCTCGTAATTGAAGATGAAAGACCAATTTATCAGAACTTGATTGAAAAGCCCTATTTACGGAGATATGCCCTTACACTTTATAATTTTTTCTGGCTTCGTAAATTCTAAAGAATTTTTATTTGATTTATATTTGTAACAGGAAAATGATAACGCGCAATTACGTCTTTGCGCCTCATATATTATTTGGAAAATGTATTCACACTAACAAGAAAAGTCAACATCAATCACTTGCGTCTTTTGTACTACGTTAAATTAGTCTATAACTACGTATGTGAGACCACTGAAATGAAGATGGATGGTGTTGTTTATTTTTTGCTAAAACTAAATTTACACACAATACTAAGTACGAAAATAACTGCATTGTATATTTTCAAAAACCTTTGAAAAAAGGTTATAAATAATATTTATGCATTTTTTAATTTAGCCAAGGATACTTGAGGCTAAAGGTGGATGGATATTGTCAAACGTACCTGTTTTTCATTGTAGTATAAGTAGAGAAATACACTTTATACTTGGCATTAAATGAATGAAATAAGTGTTGGAGATCGACAAGGCGCAATTGGCTATTCGCGTCTATTCAATTAACGGCGTAGTGTTCTTTTAAATATTTGTTACTAAAAGGAAAAGGTTTTCTTTGCATGTCTAATTAAACAACCAAAAATTATTATATATATATTTACTAATCGAAATCGATGACGAATGTTCGTGGCCATTATTACATCTAATTGTCAACGTAATTATTTAACTTAACGTGGGAACACCAAGCGATTATCGGTTTGATCCACTCAAACATGTTTTCCATCATTTTGACTTGTTACATAAGCCTTTACAACTTCTAGTAGCAATAACGATACACGTAGCTCGAATTAGCGGGCTGAAGTAACAACGGGCAGGCCACCAACTAGGAAGAAATCTATAACCGCAAAACAATTTTTTTTTTAAAGACGACCGTTCTAAATAACTAAATCATACAGCAGTTGTGAACTGATAAACACGGCGTATATCTACTGAACTGAGTACGCTCAGAACTAGGCTTAAAGGTTCAGTGGTACTACTCGCATATAGATTATCGCCGGCTTTACGCACACGACTACAGGACACACGAACGAGTTTTCCGTTCAAACAATTCTCCGAATCAATAAAGGAAACCATCCACGCTGTTTCTAATAAAATATATCTTTATGTACACCACAAACAATTTAGACCCTTATATCAATAACGCTATTAATAAAATCCTGTGAATATTTTCCTGTTGGTTTGAACTGTCTCCTTGTGTCGTCGTTACGAAATACTTTTCCAAAAAACTTTTCTTGTCTTGAAGCTCGATATACAATTTGAGATAGTATTTAAAGTAATTTTCTAATAATGCAACGTAAGTGTTTTGAATAGAACCTCTCATTTTGCTGGTGGGGGCTCAGATTTTGCAGTCATCTTTAGATTTTGGAGTTTCACAAACTAGTTATTCGTTCTCGCTTCAGAAAACCTACGTTCAAAAATATCACCCGCATTTCGTCGGTGATTGATTTTCTATTTCCATGAATTATAACCGTTCATTTATTACAACAGTTGCAGTCAGGAACTCGAAATTTTTTTCACTAAACTTAGCAGAAATTATTAGCAGCATATTAATTTTTTTTCGTATTCCAAGGGAACAGATCTATTTCTGTGTATTAAATGTATTATCATTTATCTCGACTGTTATCCGTGAGTTTATATTGTCATGTATCAAATCAAATACTTTGTTTTTCATTTAGGTGTTCTGTAAATACACTTACGCCATTTTTTGCTTCTAATACAGTTTCGAAAAGTTTAAAATTAAAAACTAAGTTTAATCCTGCGTGGAACTGCTTTCGATAGGTAATATTAATTCCAAGCGTCCTTGTTATTATCATCATAATTAATTGGGTAGTTTTCATATGATAAGTAATTAATAATTGATTGAGATGCTGACAAACAAAAACAGGAAAGCAACGCTAAACTGAAAGAAGTGAAGACCAATTTTCACTTACGTCAATGTATTCCAAACGCGATTCGGCAATCCATATAAAGCTATATAACACACTGTTTTATAATCTAGTAATGCACTGCCATCCATTCCATCTAAACGAATGAATGGCACGTAGACTCTCCTATCGGAACGAGCTGGATCCAGTGTCGAAGGTATGAATCTCGACGACACTTTTGGAGTGTGACACGGATCTCTATCTGCGTAGATAATATCCTCCTTTTACTTCAGTTTGACAAATGAAACGATTTTAATTTTATAATATAATTGTAGAGTAATTTCTTCCACTGCCCACAAAGTGAGGGTGCGAATGCTGAATACTGTGAGTATATAAGAAGAAGCTTGCCGTCCGTTGAGATTATTCCAATGTCCTCTTTACGAGTGAAGTGTTAAACATGTCAAATGTTGAGTATTTAAAAATATATTATTAAGTAATAAATAAATGTTCTATATCCAGTTTTTCTTTTGTTTTTCTGGCTATCCTTATAGTTGTAATCATACATAATATTATGTTTCCACATCCACTAGTATTTTCTCAAACTTAAAATCCCCACCTTCTTATAGTGTCCGTAATGAACCAATGAAGCTTTAACACGCTTCACCAATAACTTCATAATTTATTCATACACTTGTTTTAATTGAAGAAAGTGAATATTAATAGTAGAACAACTAATTATTTACGATACTGAATACGGGTTCCTGCGAAGGTGCGGCGGTACTTCACACCGAATCAGCTTTTAACCCTGTACAAAGCTCAAGTTCGACCGTGTGTGGAGTACTGTTGTCACAATTGGGCTGGTGCTGCCAAATGTCACCTATCAGCGTTGGACTCGATAGAGAGGCGTGCAAAGAGGCTTATTGGTGTCCCAGATCTACTCGGAATCAATCAGCGAAGCCTTGAGCACAGTTGCAGAGTTGCCAGTCTCTCGGTATTCTATAGGATACATTTTGGAGTGTGCGCAGGAATTATTCGAAGTAATTCCCCCATCGCCGTTTCTCCATCGAACAGCTCGACGTACGGCGGATATCCATCCTTACGTAGTGAACGTACCACCTATACGGACGGCGCGGTTTGCATCGTCATTCATTGTGCGCACTGCTAAGGACTGGAATAACTTGCCCGCGCCGGTGTTCCCGCCGTCTTTCAATGTGGGAGTCTTCAAGAGGAGAGTGAATAGGCTGTTATAAGTTAGTGCGTTCAACATCTTAGACTCATCATCACTGTCCATCAGGTGGGATTGTTGTCAAGCATTAACTTATTCTATATAAAAAAAAATACTGAACCGATGTTGAGAATCCGGGGGAGTGACGTAAGGATTTTCTCTTTAGTAATGGTAACATTGTAGAATGTTACTTTAAAGGTGTAAATCATTGATGAGTGTTTAAGGAATATAATTCACGGAAATGTATGCATATTTTGATTTAGTCATCTTAATATTCGTAGTTTATCGCGTATTTGTACATGCAGGATAAATTTGAATGTGTGTGAATATTACAAACGATCTACTACGATATTACACTTCTTATGGGATCTTATGGTTACGAGTTCAAATACTCTAAGGGTGTGCCATGTCGGTCATCTAAATGTATTTGGTGCACGACAGTTAAATTGTAATGACGCGTTTTACGGAGGTACTTAAACGTAACTCAAATTTAGGCGGATTGGGGCGGCCAGAACACTCCACCCAATCCCATGCTGGTAGAAAAGTGTCGTAAGAGGTGATAGAAGCCAGCCTGCTTGGTCGTAGGGCTTCGCGTAAGGATTATATTATTCGTATTATTGTTAAGTCATGAATATTATTACTATTATTATTATCTTTCCGTGAAGCCTATCTGGCTAACTACCACCCTCCTGCTCGAGTCAGTCGCCAAACGACTCGTCGTGTTCCGGCTGGGGGCTTGAGAGCCGGTACTTTCTTTCTTACCTTCTCATTTTCTGGCCGATAACGCATCAGTGATACTTTTGGTTTTGCTCATCTCTATGGACAACGATGACCACCTACCATGACGCGGCTCGTCTGCTCGCTTGTCGGCTATGAACATTAAAAAAAATGTTCTAGGTATCCTCGATTGCGTCAACCCGTGCCCTGAATTCGGTCCCTTATCATAAACGTGTCATAAATAACTACTAATATTTGCCTATCAATAAAAACATGACGATATTAGTCACGTTACTCTGCAATATATGTCAGTGATGTAAAAGCAATCCCCTTCCCATATTTACTCATAACTTGACACCGCGCAATTATGATGACGATATTGCACGATATCCATCCCCTTCACAATAACGTACCGAGAGTAACTTAGGTCGATAATCAAAGGTACTTCACATCATTGTAGCCCTTATGACAACGTGGTAGGGTCATAGACAGAATCCGAGAAGCGAATGATCCTTCTGATGACTGGACATATCGATGGCTCCATTACTTAGGCTTACAACTTGTGATCGTATTTCATAATGTAAAAGCCTAGGCGCCGTTTCTGTTGGATGCTAAGTAAACACGAAAAATGAAATAATTGCAGCTGATTAGAACCCTTAGAAACTTTGTGGTTTGACATATGAAATACTGCGAGTGTCTTTTAATATTATTATTTACGTCTATAATTATGGCATTTATATAGATGACATTATAGGAGTATTGGAGTATCAGTAACATGAACGTTAAACTTAGGAGCAATGCTTTGGCGAAAAAACATATTACTAATTAACAATACAAAGCATTTACCCGATGTATAAGAATCTGGATCAGTCAGGGACACCAGTGAGAGCGGACGAGTCACTTTAGAACGGTTGGTCCTCTAAGTAAAACGCATCAAAAACATACCACGGTTGATTCTTAAACAAACCAGCCAGATAAAAAACCCCATCACAGGATTGACGGGAGCGATACAGAGTCCAGTGATCTCCATCGAGAGAATTTTTATGCCATTGCTACGTCTGTTGTTTAGCATGGTGAACACGAAACAGGGGAAATTAGCTTAATTAGCTGAAACTCAAAAAAGGTTAAAGCCGAAAGTCGAACACATCGAAAAAAAAAGCTAGAAAGAAAGAAAGAGTCATAAAGATATACCGTCGACTAATTCAGTCGATGTCCAAAATTTCTCTATCTACCTTGACCAACTTAAGTAACAAAGACACAACTAAGTCAGTACTTGTAGGTAAACAGTAATATCTCAGTTATAGCGTCGTTATAGCCTCCCGCCGGTAATAAAATGATATCTGCTCGAGTGAGTGTGGCTCGTGAGTCTCAACTATCGCCAACTTTTATTCGGGTTTATTCGGTACACGTTATGATTTCAAATGGGTTTCTGTCACGCCGTTCACGCCAGCTGCTGTCGTTCGGCTGTCTCAAATGAACTGCTCTTTATAATTTTATCTATGGTCTTTAAATACATGTTGACAGTTTAATTTCTGAACAATGTAACTGTCTGAGGTGATATTCATTTTATTTTTATCGAGAACATGCTCGATGGACAGGACACGGATGGTTTTAGTAGGTGGCATTAAAAGTAAAGTATTAACACATTCAATATTTATAAAAATATTAAAGTTTAAAAATATTCACATACAAAAAAAAGAAGTTTGTACATAGTCTGTCTGTGTAGATTATAGATAGTTAAAAAAAACTTTGCGATGTAGAGGCGCCTCGTTACTCGTTTAGGCGAGAATTGCGCAGAAACTACTGAACTGTCTCTGACGTACTGTTCAAAACTATATGTATTAATTAAAACGGGTATGTGTACTTTCGTACGCACATAACAGTGAAGACAGTTCATAATCGATATTAATAGACATTCCTAGGAGTCACAGTACATCTGTACCCAATTGCAAGTGGACTGCTCCGAAGTTCGTTTAAAATGTTCATGAGCTGCAATGCTCGCTGCAAACCACCTAACGTCTAGTGAACTCCGTGCCCCTTTTGTCTTTATTCTTTTTGTTGTTTGGTATTATTCCTTTTAATTATATGTTTGAGTAGAATGCAATTAAAACTGCGGTGCATACTTATTTTTCCACAAATCACTCCCTGTGGAAGTGTAATTGTGTAGGCGTGTACCTACCTACATACGAAGACAATTAAATGATAAATATAGATGGCAGCATTTGTAATGTGCTTGAGCCACTGCCTTTTTTATTATTTTATGATACCAATTGCAATCGATTAGACGGACCACGCGGTAGTGTGGTCACCATATCGCACCACAATTGTGGTGTGTACCATATCACGCCGTCATTTACGCGTTGATCTAGAAATTTGATTGTTAATTGGCACAGCATCAAAAACAAGGTGAGAAAACATTTCACGGTTTATTTTGTGGGAGATGGTAGCAACCAGACCGATACATCTTGCACGAGCAGTGATGATTGAAGGCTGTGGTACATAGACTTCAAAAAGAAAAAACCGCTATTGCCTCATTCAGTAGAGAACTGAGGGGAGGCGAGGTTAATTTGGACTCAAATATACTATAGAGCAGAGCTTCTTTCCATTCAAGGACATATAACTTTCTTGTTACATCAAAAATAAATCAGAACAATCTAGTTTTGAAGCAAGTTGCTTCTCTTGAAACGTGAAACGTTTTACATCAGTATTTGCATTTCCTGAAACTTTAATAAAGCTTTGTTAATATGGGATCATTCTCAGTTTTCTCGACCATTTTTTGCCCAGCTTGAAGACTTTTATAAAGAAATTCTAAAACAAAGAAAGCGAAATTAAATTAAACACAATATTACTCTTTGGTAAGTAAGTGGCTGTTAAAGGGGTCGTTTACACTTTTTCCAACAAAAGTAGAACACGGCGGTCGTCTCGAGTGACATTATGAGCCAATAGTCCCAGTGCGTGATATGAAACGCCAGCAGACGCTATCTCTGCACACAGATGCCTTCGGCCTACATTTGCCTCTCGTATTTCGTGGTTATTACACTCAAAATTTTATTTATTATAAGGAGACGCATTTTTATTACTTCGCAAGTGACCCTTTAGTGTATATCGTATTTCCTTCTCAGATTTGATGATTCTCTCATTTCTGGCAGGTGAAAGGAAGAAAAATTTTAGTTATAACCCGTTAAGGAAACATGATAAATAACTGATAATGCAAATAAACATTAAATTTACGAAGAAATTCTTAATATCAAAAAGAAAATCATAATGTATTGTGTAGTTTAAAAAAACCAAATGTAGAAACAGACGGCCAGAAATATAAGCGTTATTTTATAATATTTTCAGAATATTATATAAGCATGGGTTGTCATGATGATGATGGAGACATAATATTATGTCAAAACCAAAATCAGGCTTTGGTTTCCGGCGCTATGAGTTACTCAAAGCAAAAACTTCATCCGTTTCAGTTACAACTATCAATTTGTTCATAGCACACACATACACTACCGGTCAAAAGTTTGAGACCACTATAAAAAAATTAAGAAAACAAATAAAAGTCAACATATTTAAATCATTATGAAATACAGTTTTTATTTCCATGTTATACACAATATTTAAAATTAAAACATTACGAATACAAAAGATAATACTAAATTACTAAAGAAAATACAAACAAGAGAGTTTACACAGACTTTTCATCAAAATATCCTCTTTTGCATTTTATTATTTGTTTTACAAATCTTG